>WNWK01009110.1:0-79283 GCA_009830355.1 Cherax destructor | reverse complement strand
GTTGCCTCCCTTTTGCTCGGGTTTTGTGCGTGTGTTGCCCCCTTTTTGCTCGGGTTTTGTGCGTTGTTCTCTGCCCTGCCGGGTTGGGGTGTTTGCTCTCCCTTTGCTTGGTTGTGCGTGGTTGCTCTGCCTTGCTCTGGTTGTGCGTGTGTTGCTCTGCCCTGCTCTGGTTGTGCGTGTGTTGCTCTGCCTTGCTCTGGTTGTGCGTGTGTTGCTCTGCCCTGCTCTGGTTGTGCGTGTGTTGCTCTGCCCTGCTCTGGTTGTGCGTGTGTTGCTCTGCCTTGCTCTGGTTGTGCGTGTGTTGCTCTGCTCTGCTCTGGTTGTGCGTGTGTGTGTCTGTGTATACTTACCTATTTTTACTTAACTATTTGTGGTTGTAGGGATCGAGTCACAGCTCCTGGCTTCTCTTCACTGGTCGCTACTAGGTCCACTCTCTTCCTGCTCCACGAACTTCAAGTTATGTATGGATTAGAGATGTATCGGATGTGAAAATTTAGATATCCGCGGATTCGGATGTGTATGAGGATGTCTTACGTATTTTGCGGATGCGGATGTAAGAAATTGTGCGGATGTTCCGCGGATGCGGATGCACATGCGGATATCTGTTTACAGTAAAATGCGGATGCGGATGTAAGAAATTGGGGGGATGTTCTGCGGATGAGGATATCCGATACATCACTAGTATGGATCCTGCCTACATTACATCACTCTCCAGATTATTCCACTTCCTGACAACTCTATGGCTGAAGAAAAACTTTCTAACATCCCTGTGACTCATCTGAGTCTTCAACTTCCAATTGTGACCCCTTGTTTCTGTGTCCCCTCTCTGGAACATCCTGTCTCTGTCCAACTTATCTATTCCTCTCAGTATTTTGTGTGTCGTTATCATGTCTCCCCTAACCCTCCTGTCCTCCAGTGTCGTCTGGCCGATTTCCCTTAACCTTTATTTCTTATGACACTTCCCTTAGCTCTGGAACTAGCCTTGTTGCAAACCTTTGCACTTTCTCTAATTTCTTGACGTGCTTTACCAGGTGTGGGTTCCAAACTGGTGCTGCATACTCCAGTATGGGCCTGACGTACACGGTGTACAGAGTCTTGAACTATTCCTTACTGAGGTATCGGAACGCTATTATCAGGTTTGCCAGGCGCCCATATGCTGCAGCAGTTATCTGGTTGATGTGTGCTTCAGGAGATGTGCTCAATATTATACTCACCCCAAGATCTTTTTTCTTGAGTGAGGTTTGCAGTCTTTGGCCACCTAGCCTATACTCTGTCTGCGGTCTTCTTTGCCCTTCCCCGATCTTTATGACTTTGCATTTGGCGGGGTTAAATTCGAGAAGCCAGTTGCTGGACCACTTGTCCAGCCTGTCCAGGTCTCTCTGTAGTCCTGCCTGATCCTCATCTGATTTAATTCTCTTCATTAACTTCACATCATCTACGAACAGGGACACTTTTGAGTCTAACCCTTCCATCATGTTATTCACATATACCAAAAATAGCACTGGTCCTAGGACTGACCCCTGTGGAACCCCGCTCGTAACAGGCGCCCACTGTGATACCTCATCACGTACCATGACAAGTTGCCTCCCTGATATCCCTACCTGATCCTCTAGCTTTGCACTAATCTCTTGTGAGGAACTGTGTCGAAGGCCTTCTTGCAGTCCAAGAAAATGCATCTACCCACCCCTATCTCTCGTGTCTTACTTCCGTTACCTTGTCATAAAACTCCAGTAGGTTTGTGACACAGGATTTTCCTTCCATGAATCCGTGCTGGTTGTCATTTATAAGCTGGTTCCGTTCTCGGTGTTCCACCACTCTCCTTCTGATAATCTTCTCCATGACTTTGCATACTATACACGTCAGTGACACTGGTCTATAGTTTTGTGCCTCGTTTCTGTCTCCTTTCTTAAAAAATGGGGACTACATTTGCCGTCTTCCATACCTCAGGCAGTTGCCCAGTTTGAATGGATGTGTTGAAGATTGTTGTTAGTGGCACACACAGCGTCTCAGCTCCCTCTCCAAGGACCCACGGAGAGATGTCAGGTCCCATCGCCTTTGAGGTATCAAGGTCACTTAGCTTCTTCACCTCCTCCTCTGGTTGTGTGTATTTCATCCAACTCTTGTCGGTATATCCCTTGTTGGTGAACCCCTCTGTTCTGTCTTCCCAGAGTCCTTTCTGTCTCCACTGTAAATACTTAAATTTAGTGTTGAGCTCCTCATATACTTCTTGGTTGTTTAATGTAAGCTCCCCACCTTTATTCCTCAGCCTGATTACCTGGTGCTTGACTGTTGTCGTCCTCCTGATGTGGCTATACAACAGCTTCAGGTCAGACTTGACTTTCGATGCTATTTCGATTTCGTACTGTCACTTGGCCTCCCTCCTTATCTGTGCATACTCGTTTCTGGCTCTTCGACTAATCTCTTTATTTTCCTGGGTCCTTTGTCTTCTGTACTTTTTCTATTTGCTAGTGTACTTAGTTTTTGCCTTAGTTTTTTTTTGTGTGTGTGTTTCTGCTCATCTATAAGTACACACCTGTATGTGCTTGCATGGCTCGAGTCTCAGGTCCTGACCCACGTCTACGCTACTACTGGGTGTAATCTCTCTTGACTTCGAGAGCCTTATCGCATCTCTTTCTGTATGAATGCTCTACCAGGTCTCTAAACTTCCTAACCACCCTAGACCTGAAGAAAAACCTCCTAACATGAAGAATTAGACACATGTGTAACATCTGGGTATCTTTATTTATAAACGTTTCGCCATCCAGTGACTTTATCAATACAAATTCTAAGACATAATGGGAAGACTGTTGAACTATATACAGAAGACGAGGTCTTGAGGAATCTGAAGCACAGATGTTGCACATGTGTTAATTTTTCATCTTGTCAATATTGTATAACATTCACGAACAACTTCCTGACATTAATGTCACCCATCTGTGTTTTCAATGTCAGGAAGTTGTACGTGAATGTTATAGCATCATCAAAATTAGGGCTTTTTGGTGTCAGAGCAATTTGGATACTGTCTTCGGCGTGCAACCGATTTCTGAACTTTGTTTTCAAGTTAATGAGAGAGGAAAATTCTTGTTCACAAAGATAGGTAGCTGCAAATGGCAGCAGTATTTTTATTGCTTCCTCGTGTGCAATTTTGAAAGCCTTTGCAGCTCTTGACATCCAAAAAAGGGACAGGTCTGCATTGTTCTGAAATTCAATGCTTCATTGTTGGAGCGAAATTCAAGAAGTGTCTCTGCCAGTCCTTCAGACTCTTCTGGCACATCAGAAATTTCACACTTGAAGGGATTCACAACCCATCACAATATGTGAATGAAGATCTGGAAAGTAATCAGAGAACCGCTTTCTGAGTTTGGTAAGATCCCCTAAAACTGCAAGCAGAGACAATGTTGTCTCTGCTTGCAGCTATCAATAATTATTGATAGCGAGATAGAACACTAGACCAAAAGTTAGGTGATGGTGTGTCAACAATGGGATGTGCAGTTGTCGTGTCGGATCCAGAGTCACTGCTGACACTCGCGGTGTTGCCAGCTGCTGCAGTCCTTACCCGTTTTACATCACTGCCAACTTAAGAAATGGTCCCTACAAACTAGATTTTTAATTTTATTAAGAGACTACAAATTATTTGTTTAAAAAATATAACTTTCGTAATTTGCCTCGTTTATTAAATAACAAATTTTTGTGCAGTTTTATATATATGTTTATTGTACCTTCATTACCCCTGAGATTTTCATTTTTACCCCATTTGGGGTAATTTACCCTAGTTCCCCGACCCCTGGATACAATGATCGCTTAAGGCACACATAGAACCAATAAAGCATTGAAATTACTGGGAACGCCTTGATTTCCCAAATATGTACTCATTGGAGTGGAGGAGAGAGAGAGAGAGAGAGAGAGAGAGAGAGAGAGAGAGAGAGAGAGAGAGAGAGAGAGAGAGTGAGTGATACATGATGCAAAATACAAGTGCAAAATAAACCAAGAAAAGCAGTGGTGCTGTGGGCACAACAAGAGAACACTGTGTTAACATCCGTGGCCCAGAAGACATAGCAGTGTTTCTGATATCTTTCCAGAAAATATCAGAAACACTGCTGGGACGAATGTGGAAGTCTTCGAGAGGAAATTAGACAAGTTTCTTCAACAAGTGCCAGCTTAACCAGGCTCTGATGGATATGTGGGTCAGCAATGAATAATTACATTACATGTTAAGCGCTAAACGCATGTGGGTCATGCAGCGCTTGATGCTCTTTTGTTAAAGCGAGAGAGACGCCAGCCGTAACAGTCTGGTCTAAGGCCGGGCTTCGGGACGAGCCTGGTCCAAGGCCAGCTCCGGGACGAGCCTGGTCCAAGGCTGGGCTCCAGGAGTAGAAAAACTCTCAAAACTCGTCAAAAATAAGGGTGATATGCTCGGTACAATACTCACCCCGAGGTCCTTCTCCTTGGCTGAGGCTATCAGCCTTTGCTCGCCTAGCCTGTACTCGGCTGTACTCATCGCTTGCAGTCTTTTTTGCCCATCACCACTTGTAACTGCAATTGTCAGACCAGACCTGCATTCTGTTCAGGTCCATTTGCAGTCTTTCCTGGTCCTCACCTGTCTGTTGTCTCCTCATTAGTTTCACAGATATTTGTGTGCGTGCGTGTGTGTGCGTGTGTGTGTGTGTGTGTGTGTGTGCTGTGTGTGTGTGTGTGTGTGTGTGTGGTGCGTGTATGTGTATGTGTGTGTGTGTGTGTGCGCTTAGTGTAGCTATCGTAGTTACGAGAGGAGAACTATGCTCGTGGTGTCACGATTTCATTTAGTTTTTCGTATATATTCGTTCAAGTTTGGAATTATCGTGTCCCTTACCAGCACCTCGTCACTGGTTTATTCTGACAGTCTCTCACTGTATGCGCACTTTATCATTCTTACATTCTCCGCTTCATGCTGAAGGTGCTCACAACAATTATCTCTTATGTATTGCATGTGGTTTTATGTGTCCTCTTTTATATTAAATGTTGTGTCTGTGTCCACTTTTATATTAACGAGGTGTCTATGAGTCCACTTTTATATTAACGTGGTGTCTATATGTCCACTTTTATGTTAAACGTGGTGTCTATGAGTCCACTTTTATATTAAACGAGGTGTCTATGAGTCCACTTTTATATTAAACGTGGTGTCTATGAGTCCACTTTTATATTAAACGTGGTGTCTATGAGTCCACTTTTATGTTAAACGTGGTGTCTATGAGTCCACTTTTATGTTAAACGTGGTGTCTATGAGTCCACTTTTATATTAAACGAGTGTCTATGAGTCCACTTTTATATTAAACGTGTGTCTATGAGTCCACTTTTATGTTAAACGTGGTGTCATATCCACTTATGTTAAACGTGGTGTCTATGAGTCCACTTTTATGTTAAACGTGGTTCTATGAGTCCACTTTTATGTTAAACGTGGTGTCTATGAGTCCACTTTTATATTAAACAGGTGTCTATGAGTCCACTTTTATATTAAACGTGGTGTCTATGAGTCCACTTTATGTTAAACGTGGTGTCTATGAGTCCACTTTTATGTTAAACGTGTTGTCTGAGTCCACTTTGTTAAACGTGGTGTCTATGAGTCCACTTTTATGTTAAACGTGGTGTCTATGAGTCCACTTTTATATTAAACGAGGTGTCTATGAGTCCACTTTTATATTAAACGTGGTGTCTATGAGTCCACTTTTATGTTAAACGTGGTGTCTATGAGTCCACTTTTATGTTAAACGTGGTGTCTATGAGTCCACTTTTATGTTAAACGTGGTGTCTATGAGTCCACTTTTATGTTAAACGTGGTGTCTATGAGTCCACTTTTATATTAAACGAGGTGTCTATGAGTCCACTTTTATATTAAACGTGGTGTCTATGAGTCCACTTTTATGTTAAACGGTGTCATGAGTCCACTTTTATGTTAAACGTGTTGTCTATGAGTCCACTTTAGTTAAACGTGGTGTCTATGAGTCCACTTTTATGTTAAACGTGGTGTCTATGAGTCCACTTTTATATTAAACGTGGTGTCTATGAGTCCCCTTTTATTAAACGTGGTGTTGAGTCCACTTTTATGTTAAACGTGGTGTCTATGAGTCCACTTTTATGTTAAACGTGGTGTCTATGAGTCACTTTTATGTTAAACGTGGTGTCTATGAGTCCACTTTTATGTTAAACGTGGTGTCATGAGTCCACTTTTATATTAAACGTGGTGTCATGAGTCACTTTATGTTAAACGTGGTGTCTATGAGTCCACTTTAAACGTGGTCTATAGTCCACTTTTTGTTAAACGTGGCAGTCCACTTTATGTTAAACGTGGTGTCTATGAGTCCACTTTTATGTTAAACGTGGTGTCTATGAGTCTTCTTTCATATATTGTGGTAACGACGCTGCAGTGATCTTTGAATGTCAGTTTTGATCTGAGTTTGCTTTATATTTTTTTTTATTAACACATCGGCCGTCTCCCACCAAGGCAGGGTGGCCCACCAAGGCAGGGTGGCCCACCAAGGCAGGGTGGCCCACCAAGGCAGGGTGGCCCACCAAGGCAGGGTGGCCCGAAAAAGAAAAACTTTCATCATCATTCATTATATTCCGTTCTAGTTATTTTCTGAGGCTCACTGGAAGACTTGGTTTATATCAGTATGGATATTTCCTGTGTCATCAATGCAATGGATGCCAGTGTCAATATAATATCTGATATCGTTTGCAAAGGATGAGACGATACTGTCTCTGTCTATGTTGGATACGAGGAGGAGAAAGACACTGTAATTGGGACGAGTACTGTGCCTTGAGTAATGAAACTTTTCACCGTAAGAGCCGCTGGATTGTACTTTTAAACCTTTTCTATTTGTTACTAATTATCCATCTACCGTACTTTTCCAGTTATTCAATGTGCATGAATTTTGATCGTTCACCGTGAGTGCACTTATCAAGGAATTCTGAAAAATCTGTATATATCTACATTTTATTTGTCTTCCCAAGCGTTTAAGGCCATGTCGTGATGGGCCATCAGTTGTGAGAGGTATGAATGCCTTGCCCTCATCACATGTTGCCCTGGGTTGTGCAAGTGTTGCGAATTCATATCCTTAGAAATTCTGCTTCTAAAATATCTTTCAGTGATTTTGATACTGCAGGAAGTCAGTGCTGCCGGCAATAGTTTTTTTGTGAATGCTTTATTGCCACTTTCGTGGAGGGCCATATCATGGGTTCCTAGTGATTGTAGGATAACTCCTGTGTCCAGACTCCTTTTCTATAGAATAATTAATGCATGAGATAGCAGTGTCTTGCGAATTTTGACATGATGCTAATCCACACGTTATGCAGATGTTGGTAGAATTTTCATGAGTGAAAAATTCATTAGAATTGTCAGTCTTTAGTCTGTTCAATGTAAGTTTCATCTCATTCAAGGTATCATGTGTGTTTTCTTTTCTTTTTTACCTCGATTTTACTTATAAGAAAAAGTATTTTGTATTTTTTTTCTAGTATTGTTTATGGCTTTTTGCGCCATCCATCTCAAACTGCATTCAGTCTGAGCTCACTGTTGTCTATTTCTTTACCCAATTATTATTTTCGCTCTTCAGGAAGTCTACAGCCTTTGAGAAGTTCTGTGATTAATTAATTGTCTTCACCTGTAGAGAGAGCGCCTCTCTCTAACTTACATCTACTCTTTTTTTTTTTTAATGGTATATGTTCGAATCATGTTTCTGGTGTCAAGGAGGCCATTCTCTCGAGACACTGGTCCTAATCAACAATACTCGTGCGGTCTTAACAACATATTTCAGTCATTATTTATTTGATGTTGAATTTATTGAATGCTTCCTCATGACTGTATTTTGTTGCTCAAGACCAACCAGTGTGTGTGTGTGTGTGTGTGTGTGCAGGTCTGAACATCAATTAGATTCTGGTCCGTGTTTGCTATATTCGACACCATTGTATTCCCTACTAGATCCTCATAAATGCATATAATGTCATGGGTATTTTCCAGTCTCGTCACCAATTAATAGTCCAAGTCGAACCGAAACGTCGTCATAAATTTGTGTATAATGTGATTGGTTCTGTTATTTGCTGGTTTAAGGCGAATTTATTTCAGCTTCTGTGCTTCTGTATTTCAGCTTCTGTACTGGCTTCCAGGATTTTCTCTACTGTTACACCAATTGTTATATTCTTCCAGATTCTGATGTCTTGTATTGAAATCACCAAGCAACAAGATATTTGGGTCTGGAATTGATTATCAAGACAGAATGCGATTTTCAATAGTTGATTTTCGAACTGCTGGGAAGTTGTTTCTGGCGGTTTATAAAGAAATACAAGTTTGAGTTTGGAGTGTTAACCGAAAAAAAATTCGACTACATCAGTGGGAATGAGCGACTCTCGCCACCGTCTACAATAAACTGCCGCCGGTGTAGACCTTAATATACAACCCTCGATGACAGCCTTTTGCAATCCTCTGCAACATATTGCCTCCGCGAGCAACTAAGTTACTGCTACACATCCCAGGCTGACCGAGTCCCACCCCCCTTGCAATGCTGTGCAACACGCTGCCTATGCATGCAACTGTGCAGAAGAGCCCCAGCAGGCGAGGCCAGACCCCGAGGTGCTAATTAAGCACAAGAGTTGATATAAAGCATAGTTAGAGTTCCTTGATAATATGGCTGGTATTCCTGCATGACGTCATGCGCAATGATCCCTCGCAGGCCTGGTACCGGGGACTAATATTACGCACTGGGGCTGGCATCAGGTATCGGAGACTAATATCACGTACTGGGGGCTGGCATCAGGTATCGGGGACTAATATCACGTATGGGGGCTGGCATCAGGTATCGGGGACTAATATTACGTACTGGGGGCTGGCATCAGGTACTGGAGACTATCACGTACTGGGGGCTGGCATCAGGTACTGGGGACTAATATCACGTACTGGGGGCTGGCATCAGGTATCGGGGACTAATATTACGTACTGGGGGCTGGCATCAGGTACTGGAGACTATCACGTACTGGGGGCTGGCATCAGGTACTGGGGACTAATATCACGTACTGGGGGCTGGCATCAGGTACCTGGGACTAATATTACGTACTGGGGGTTGGCATCAGGTATCGGAGACTAATATCACGTACTGGGGGCTGGCATCAGGTATCGTGGACTAATATCACGTACTGGGGGCTGGCATCAGGTATCGGGGACTAATATTACGTACTGGGGGCTGGCATCAGGTACTGGAGACTATCACGTACTGGGGCTGGCATCAGGTACTGGGACTAATATCACGTACTGGGGGCTGGCATCAGGTACCTGGGACTAATATTACGTACTGGGGGTTGGCATCAGGTACCTGGGACTAATATTACGTACTGGGGGTTGGCATCAGGTACCGGGGAATAATATCACGTACTGGGGACTGGCATCAGGTACTGGAGACTATCACGTACTGGGGGCTGGCATCAGGTACTGGAGACTATCACGTACTGGGGCTGGCATCAGGTACTGGGGACTAATATCACGTACTGGGGGCTGGCATCAGGTACCTGGGACTAATATTACGTACTGGGGGTTGGCATCAGGTACCGGGGAATAATATCACGTACTGGGGACTGGCATCAGGTATCGGGGACTAATATTACGTACTGGAGACTAACATCAAGGACTGGGAACTGGTATCAGGTACCTGGGACTGGTACACGTACTGGGGTGGTATCTGGTACCTGGAAATTGTACTGACTCGATTGGTCATACCGGAACTGGTATCGAGGTACCTGGGACTGGTGCAGTACCTGGACTTGTAGTACTGGTACCTGGACTGGTGTCAAGTACCGGAGACTGGTGTCAGGTACCTAGGACTGGTGTCACGTACCGGAAGCTGGTGTTAGGTACCTGGGACTAGTGTCAAGTACCGGAGACTAGTGTCAGGTACCTGAAACTGGTGTCAGTACCGGAACTGGTGTAGGTACCTGGACTAGTGTCAATCTGAGACTGTGTCAGGTATGAACTGGTGTCAGGTACTGGAACTGGTGTCAGGTATCTGAACTGTGTCAGGATCTGAAACTGGTGTCAGGTATTGGAACTGGTGTCAGGTATCTGAACTGGTTCAGGTATCTGGAACTGGTGTCAGGTATCTGAACTGGTGTCAGGTATCTGAACTGGTGTCAGGTATCTGAAACTGGTGTCAGGTATCTGGAACTGGTGTCAGGTATCTGGAACTGGTGTCAGGTATCTGAACTGGTGTCAGGTATCTGAAACTGGTGTCAGGTATCTGGAACTGGTGTCAGGTATCTGAAACTGGTGTCAGGTATCTGGAACTGGTGTCAGGTATCTGGAACTGGTGTCAGGTATCTGGAACTGGTGTCAGGTATCTGAAACTGGTGTCAGGTATCTGGAACTGGTGTCAGGTATCTGGAACTGGTGTCAGGTATCTGGAACTGGTGTCAGGTATCTGGAACTGGTGTCAGGTATCTGGAACTGGTGTCAGGTATCTGGAACTGGTGTCAGGTATCTGGAACTGGTGTCAGGTATCTGGAACTGTCAGTACTGAATGGTCAGTATCTGGAACTGGTGTCAGGTATCTGGAACTGGTGTCAGGTATCTGGAACTGGTGTCAGGTATCTGAAACTGGTGTCAGGTATCGGAGGATGGTTTCATCACCACCACCACAACTATCACCACAAGTATCATTAACATCACCACCACCACCACAAACGTCACCTCCATCACAACCACCACATCCACCACTACTACCACCAATGTCCCCTTCGCCACTACCATTGCCACCTTCACAATACTATTGCTACTACCGCCACCACCAATTATAACACTACCATCACCCCACCCCTACCATAATTGCCGCCACCCCTGCCATCACTACTACCACCAACGTCTCCATCAGTAATGTTACTACTACTACTATCACTAAAGCTACCACCACCACTACCACCTATAACACCACTATTATCATAGTCACTACTACCAATACTATCCCACCCCTACCACCATTTCCTTCACTACCACCAAAGCCACCACAGCCACCACCACCATTACTACTACCACCACCATCACTACCACCCCACCACCAAACCCACCACCACCCTACCACCACCATTACTACCACCACTACCACCACCACTACCACCACCACCACTACCACCATCACCACTACCCCACCACTACCATACCACCACCACAACCACCACCACCACTACCACCACCACCACTACCATACCACCACCACAACCACCACCACCACTACCACCACCACCACTACCACCTAACTTCCACCCTCCTCGTAAGTGTATTTTCACCCTTAAATTGCCACTTTTCCTGTTTATTGCCATTTCCTTCATATAATGATCTCCTCATCTATGCAAAGTGCTTCACCTGACAGGTTATAATATACTTCACACCAACACACTCTCCTTGTGCTCTATCTAGATTTGTATCCGTCGTTAAGCGGTCAACATTGATCTGCACTCACGCAAGATTTTTATATAGCGAGAAAGACACCATATTTGTTGTGAATGTTTGTAGTGAAACTTTTATTACGACGTTTTGACCGGAGTTGGACCCAGTCATAGACGAAACGTCGTAATGTTCAAGGCTTGTCTGTCTTGCTGCCTCTTGGTTATGCTATCGTTTATTCATTATTATTATTATTATGTGTTGAAAGTGTGAAACTGGGAGAGAGAGAGAGAGAGAGAGAGAGAGAGAGAGAGAGAGAGAGAGAGAGAGAGATTATTTAACTTATCTGTTACAAATGCATCTGTCGATTCATCCACTGCTAATACTCTACATACATTCACTTCCTCCATACTATTTCCCTCCCATCTCATATTCAATCTTTCGTTGCACTGATTTCTTGTTACTTTCATCACCTTGCTCTAATATATACACAGCTCCTTCGCGAACTACTGCAACTTTTTCTTCTGAATGTCACAAAAGTATTGCGTCATAAGCAAAGAGCAGATGCGGTAATTTCCAATTTATATCTGATTTATTAACATGTAGTCGTATACCTCTCCCCAGCACACTTGCATTTTTCTTTTTTGCAACCCCATCTATAAACACATTACAGAACCAAGATGACACTATACTTGTCTAAGGCCACCTTTTACTGGGAACGAGTTGCCCACTCTGCTACGTTACCTATCCTCACCTCTCTCTCTCTGTCTCTCTCTCTCTTTCTCTCCCTCTCCTTCCCACCGTCAAGGGAGGTGCCTAGATGCTGGTGAGGGGATGTTGATGTAGATCAGGGGTCTCCAAACTTTTCACTACGAAGGCCACATCGTATATCTTATTCATTTAAATTTTATTCATTCTTTTATATTTATTTATAAGACTGATTTTTTTTCTTTGTGTAAGATATACGATGTGGCCTTCGTAGTGAAAAGTTTGGAGACCCCTGATCTACATCAACATCCCCTCACCAGCATCAAGGATCCTTTTTGTTATCAGCATGATATGATTAAGAACAAAAGAGATATGTGAAAATTACGAAGAAATGTGTCCACTAGCTCTGTCGCTAGCGCACTCAGCTCACGGTCGATCGATCACGTTTCGTCTACTTGATCTCAAATAAGATTGTTGTTTATGTCGCCGGTAATCGGCGTCTTCAATGGTACGCAACTACTACAGAGGTTGAAAGACATTATATATAGGCGGAGAGTGAGGTGTGAGTGACGCATGGTGACCTGAGTGAGGTGTGAGTGACGCATGGTGACCTGAGTGAGGTGTGAGTGATGCATGGTGACCTGAGTGAGGTGTGAGTGACTCATGGTGACATGAAGAATGCCATGTTAGGATGAGGACGGGTAGACGATGAGATTAATGTGACTCCTGTGTTGCTGGGTAGGTGGTGCCCCGCCTGCTTGAGTATCATGTAACATCAATGTTTCCACCATAAACACATCATCTATCAAAGACCTCACTACGAAACGCAGCCCCACACCTCTAACTTCCACAGCAGGCGTCTACACCATCCCCTGTGGAGTCTGTCCCAAGAAATATGTAGGCGAAACAGGCAGAGATCTTGCGGTCCTCCTGAACGAGCATCGTAGTGCCTGTAACAGAGACAATTTAAAGTACACCTGTGTCCTCCACAGAGACTCCACGGGGCATTTGATGAACTGGGATGAGGCACAACTCGTTCTCACCAAACCAGACGCTAGACACCGACGGTGTCTAGAAGCCTCGCTAATCGCCGTCACCGACACAATAGAACGTAACACTGGAAACCACTAAATTTGTAAAACATTAGCATACATGATACTCAAGCAGGCGGGGCACCACCTACCCAGCAACACAGGAGCCACATGATCTCATCGTCTACCCGTCCTCATCCCTACATGGCATTCTTCAGGTCACCATGCGTCACTCACACCTCACTCAGGTCACCATGCGTCACTCACACCTCACTCAGGTCACCATGCGTCACTCACACCTCACTCAGGTCACCATGCGTCACTCACACCTCACTCAGGTCACCATGCGTCACTCACACCTCACTCAGGTCACCATGCGTCACTCACACCTCACTCTCCACCTATATATAATGTCTTTCAACCTCTGTATGTTAGAAGTGATCAAGGTCCCAGGACCGAAACGTTTTCTAATAAATATGTCCTAGTGTTTGTTTACGTGTTTTTCTAATCCATCCGCTTAATACCATCCATGAATCATTCATGTATCCACCAGCCGTCCAGTCATTCATCCATCCACCAATCATTCACAAATCTCTGCAGGTCACTATAATAATAATGATTAAAAATAATAATAAAAATTAAAATAATAATTACTATTCATTACTAATAATAAAAATAACAATATAAAATAATAATAATCGTAACAACAACAATGCTGCGGTTTTTGATCCACTTAAACAGTTTAACAGGTTTCCATATCACGCTCGTATAGTCCACAGTGGCTTCTTAGACCTGATAAAATGTGAGGGGCCGTAACCACCCCATCTGAACTCTTCAGCTTCACTAACTATATATTACCGTTCTTTTTTTAATTCACCGTTATTTCATATTCTAGGGTTATTATTATTATTATTATTATTATTATTATTATTATTATTACACGTGTACGAGGTCCTAAATAATAATAATAATGGTGGATAACTTAAGATAACTTACCTCCTGTGATCATACACAAGATAACTGTTAGTCCAGGGTATGAAGCATCTCTCAGAACACTCGCCAAGGTATCATGACAAACAGTACCATAGATGGGTATGCCAAAGCACAACATACCCCTATAATAACAAAAGCTTCAGAAAAACAGCTGAATGGCAAAATATTTTACTTAATATTAACAGTAATTACAAAGTAAATACGTAAAATTAAATTGGTGAGCCATTTTACTTCTCATGGCACAAATGGCATTCATTACAGTACCATTTAATATTGACAAAATCTAAAGGCCTTGCCATGGAATCACAATAAAATTGGAGCCTAGGGTTTCATGGGCCCTCATAACACATGGCTGCTTTCTGAGGTGTCCGTCTTGCCAGCGTCTTGACACACTGCAACAATCTCTACAAACACCTGAGGATACATCAAAATAGCCAGAACATCTCTCACCTGCTGGGTACCCCAAGATTTGCTCAACAATGCACACAGCCATGTTGGTCAGGAAGAGAGAGAGAATGGGGAGGGATGGGTATATATGTGTGTGTGTGTGTGTGTGTGTGCGCGAGTGAGTGTGTCGTGCCGTATAAGTAAATAGCAACGCACTTCTTGCCGACTAGGACAAGCGAAAATTTACGTATGGAATAATTTCGCAAAAATCATTCTGAATCTAACGAAAAAAAATTCATTGTGTTTGTTTATTATTAAATTATTATAAACGTATATATAATATATTTAGTTGGATTAGGCTAAATTAAATTGCGCTTGTTATAATAAGGTTAGATAAGTTTCCTAAGGTTCTTTTGGTACAAAACCATTAATTTTTATATTACCATAAATGAGAAAAATATATCTTTAAATGTATAATAGAAAATTTTAGAAAGGACTTAATTTTAAATGAGTTCTTGCTAATTGACCAGTTTTACCAATTCGGCACGAAACACACATACACAGACACACACACACATTTACATATATATATATATATATATATATATATATATATATATGCAAAAAGATCACAGTAAACAGGTGATATCAAAATATGCAAGACAACCACTATGAAAAAATAGAGGAATTCCAAGCTCTTTCGTGACTACTCACATTATCAAGGAACTATAAAACAAAAAGGCTTACAAAGGGGCAAGACTACACCTCACAGTAGTGTGACATCGCCCGACTCTGTGAAGAGGACCTGAAACTCTTCCCAAGCATTGGGAAGAGAGAGACTCCTATAATATATATGTCGTGCCGATTAGGTAAAACTTGCGATTTTGGCTTAAATAGCAACGCTCACCTTGCCATATAAGACAAGTGAAAATGTGTGTATGCAATAATTTCGCCAAAATTATTTTCAACATAACGAAAAAAATATATTTTATTGTGTTTGTTTATTATTAAATTAATGTTAACGTATCTAAAATATATTTAGTTGGGTTAGGCTAAATTAAATTGCGCTTGTTGTAATAAGGTTAGGTAAGTTTTCAAAGTTTCTCTTGGTACAAAATTATAAATTCTTACATTAACATAAATAAAAAAAATATATCTTTAAACGTATAAGAGAAAATTTTAGAAATGACTAAATTTTAGATGAGTTCTTGCTAATTGACCAGTTTTACCTAATCGGCACGACATATATATATATATATATATATATATATATATATATATATATATATATATATATATATATATATATATATATTATTACACGGCGGCCGTCTCCCACCGAGGCAGGGTGACCCAAAAAGAAAGAAAATCTCCAAAAAGAAAGAAAGAAAATACTTTCATCATTCAACACTTTCACCTCATACATAATCACTGTCTTTGCAGAGGAGCTCAGATACGACAGTTTAGAAGTCCCTCCAAACTGCCAATATCCCAAACCCCTCCTTTAAAGTGCAGGCATTGTACTTCTCATTTAAAGGGCTCAAGTCCTGCTAACCGGTTTCCCTGAATCCCTTCACAAAATATTACCCTGCTCACTCGCCAACAGCTCGTCAGGTAGCAAAAATCATTCGTCTCCATTCACTGATATCTAACACGCTCACGCACGCTTGCTGGAAGTCCAAGCACCTCGCTCACAAAACCTCCTTTAACCCCTCCCTCCAACCTTTTCGAGGATAACCCCTATCCCACCTTCCTTCTCCTACAGATTTATACGCTCTCCAAGTCATTCTACTTTGATCGATTCTCTCTAAATGACCAAACTACCTCAACAACCCCTCTTCAGCCCTCTGTCTAATATTTTCAGTAACTCCACACCTTCTCCTAATTTCCACACTCCGAATTCTCTGCATAATATTTACACTGCAGCATTTGCAACCCATGCTTCACACCCATATAAGAGAGTTGGTACCACTATACTTTCATACATTCCCTTCTTTGCCTCCATGGATAATGTTTTTTGTTTCCACAGATACCGCAACGCACCACTCATCTTTTTTCCTTCATCAATTCTATGGTTAACCTCATCCTTCATAAACCCATCCGCTGACAAGTCAACTCTCAAATATCTGAAAACATTTACTTCTTCCATAATCCCTCTCTCCAATGTGATATCCAATTTTTCTTTATCTAAATAGTTTGATACTCTCGTCACCTTACTCTTATTTATGTTCACTTTCAACTCTCTACCTTTACACACCTTGACAAACTCGTCCACTAACCTTTGCAACTTTTCTTTAGAATCTCCCATAAGCACAGTATCATCAGCAAAATGTATCTGTGTCAACACCCATTTTGTATTTGATTCCCCATAATTTAATCCCACCCCTCTCTCCAACACCCTAGTATTTACTTCTTTTACAACCCCATCTATAAATATATTAAACAACCATAGTGACATTACACAACCCTGTCTGAGACCTACTTTTACCGGGAAGTAATCTTCCTCTCTCCTACACTCCCTAACCTGAGCCTCACTATCCTCATAAAAACTCTTTACAGTATATTTAGTAACTTACTACCTGACACATTGCTCCCTATCCACTCTTTTATGTGCCTTTTCTAAATCCATAAATGCAATGAAAACTTCCCTACCTTTATCTAAATACTGTTCATATATATGCTTCAATGTAAACACTTGATCTACACATCCCCTACCCACTCTAAAGCCTCCTTGCTCATCTGTAGTTCTACTCTCTGGCTTACCTCTAATTCTTATATATATATATATATATATATATATATATATATATATATATATATATATATATATATATATATATATATAATGTCTTGCCGAATAGGTAAAACTGGTCAATTAGCAAGAACTCATTTAAAATTAAGTCCTTTCTAAAATTTTCTCTTATACGTTTAAAGATATATTTTTTTCATTTATGTTAATGTAAAAATTTATAATTTTGTACCAAGAGAAACTTTGAAAACCTACCTACCTAACCTTATTATAACAAGCGCAATTTAATTTAGCCTAACCCAACTAAATATATTTTAGATACGTTTACAATAATTTAATAATAAACAAACACAATGAAATATATTTTTTTCCTTAGGTTCAGAATGATTTTAGCGAAATTATTGCATATACAAATTTTCGCTTGTCTTATATGGCAAGAAAAGCGTTGCTATTTAAGCCAAAATCCCAAGTTTTACCGAATCGGCACGACATATATATATATATATATATATATATATATATATATATATATATATATATATAACCCACATAGCTCGCATGATGACTCACATGATATCTTACATGATAACTCACATGACTCACATGATAACTCATTTAATAACTAACATGATAAGTCACATAATAACTCACATAACTCACATGACTCACGTGATGGTAGGAAAGGGGAGAGTTTAGTAAGACAAAGTCTGAGTATGGGGAGGTAGGGAAGAGTGGTTGGGGAATGGGAGAGGAGAGAGTGAGAGAGGAAGGGAAGGGGAAGGAAAGTAGGAAGGGGAGAGGGAAGGGGGAGGGGGGAAAGGAAGAGGAGGAGCACCCCAACAATAACAGTAGTAATCAGGTGAGTCTTGGTCAGCCGTCCAGTGTGTAATTGTAGCGTAGTGGTTAGTGCAACTCACGCAGGAGGTGGTGACGGAGTCCCCAGCCTCCCCAGGAACCTCTGGCGCTGGTGACGGAGTCCCCAGCCTCCCCCAGGAACCTCTGGTGCTGGTGACGGAGTCCCCAGCCTCCCCCAGGAAGCTCTGGTGCTGGTGACGTAGTCCCCAGCCTCCTCAGGAACCTCTGGCGCTGGTGATGGAGTCCCCAGCCTCCCACAGAAACATGTGCTGGTGGTGACGGAGTCCCCAGTTTCTTCCAGGAACCTATAGTCGTGGAGACAGTGGTAGTGGTGGAGACAGTGGTAGTGGTGGATACAGTGGTAGTGGTGGATACAGTGGTGGTGGATTTCGGTGGGGCTGAAGACTGTGGTGGTAAGGACAGAGTGGTGGTAATGGTAGTGGTGGTGTTGGTCGAGACAGTGGTGGAGATCGAGGTGGTGGTGATGATGGTGATGCTGATGGTGGTGAGGGGTGGAGTCATTGGTCATGGTGGTGGTGATGGAAGTGGTGGTGGAGACAGTGATGGTGGTGGTAGTAGTGGTGGGGACAGTGGTGGTGGTGGTAGTAGTGGTGGAGACAGTGGTGGTGGAGACAGTGATGGTGGTGGTAGTAGTGGTGGGGACAGTGGTGGTGGTGGTAGTGGTGGTGGTGGTAGTAGTGTTGGAGACAGTGAGGGTGGTGGTAGTAGTGGTAGGGACAGTGGTGGTGGTGGTGGTAGTAGGGGTGGAGACAGTGGTGGTGGTGGTAGTAGTGGTGGAGACAGTGGTTGTGGAGACAGTGGTAGTAGTGGTAGAGAGAGTGGAGTGGTGGTGATGATGGTGGTGATGGTAGTGGTTGTGGTGGTGGAGACAGTGGTGGTGATGACTGGTACACAGACAGCCGTGGAACAACTACCACACTCACTAATAACAACAATTACTGCATCACTGTCACTTTAACTACACACCTCTCAAACTTGTCAACGACTTGACAACTGTTTCAGCACTTATATATTATTATTTTATCAAGAAGGAGCTGTGGGTGTTAGGAGCCTTGCTGGCCAGCCCAGGGTGAGCTCTCTTGAGCTGGATGGATCCTCTTAGTTCTCAGATAAGAGAACCTCGACGAAGCCTTGACATTCTTTATCATTCATTGAACCTTGAACATTGCAGCGTGGAAAATCAGTTACCTGATCTTCCAGGTTCTGAAGAGGATTCATTCAGGAACCGGAAGATCTCAAGTGTTTTTTTTTTTCCCCCGGGGTTTAATGTCATACCCTGGTCATGTGTTTGTGAGCTCAGGACTTGTTGTGGGTCGGAAGCTCATCT
The DNA here is from genome assembly GCA_009830355.1 of Cherax destructor. Taxonomy (NCBI): domain Eukaryota; kingdom Metazoa; phylum Arthropoda; class Malacostraca; order Decapoda; family Parastacidae; genus Cherax; species Cherax destructor. Next base: position 59,820 of record WNWK01009110.1, on the reverse strand, counting down.
GAACTGAAATATTTTGACACTTCTGTCAAAATTGCCACTGAATGATACATACGTATATATTTATAATAAAGTACTGTGTACTTTGATGCATAATGTGCAGGTTCGAGTCCTGTTGTAGACTGAGAGATAATGTTTGTAAATAATTTCGCTCGTTTGCGAATTGTTAAGCTTTCCTTATTCGGCAAGAAAAGCGTTGCTATATAAGCCAAAATAGTAAGTTTTACCTATATGGCACGACATATATACTGTATTATATATATATATATATATATATATATATATATATATATATATATATATATATATATATATATATATATATATATATATATATATATATGTTCTTTTAATTGGTTATAAATGTTTTCAGAAAAAAATCGGAAGACGTCACCTGCTAGGCAAAAACGAGCTCATAAAATTTTATGATATTGATAATTATGTGATCGTATATTTCCACACTAAGAAATTACCCATCACTAGAAATGATGAATGTCATGATATCATGTGACAAGGTATTATTAACACTGTAATAACTCTACGCTCAATACATGTGAATGAAGTAACGAAGAGATGATAGTTTAGTGCGAAATTAGCGACCTCTGTAATATCACTTCAGGTTTGATGTTAATCTTGTAACACTCGAATATTAATAAAACATTGGTGATACAATAATAAATAGGATGCTGGAGGTAGAATTATGCGAAGTATTCAGAGTGAAGACTTGAGAAGACACTGTGGGGGTTATGTAAGGTATTATTTTTACGGCAGAGGAAGGGATGTTGATGTAGACTAGCCATTTAGAGAGCATAGAATAGATTCATATATATGCTCTTGATGAAGTATTGATTGTAACGCGAAAAGCCTAGAGCTATCATTCAACTTTCCCCTGTGGTTGTTTAGCATCCTGTGTCGCTTGTACGCGATTCTTATATATATATATACTATATATATATATATATATATATATATATATATATATATATATATATATATATATATATATATATATATATATAATATGTCGTGCCGATTAGGTAAAACTGGTCAATTAGCAAGAACTCATCTAAAATTAAGTCCTTTCTAAAATTTTCTCTTATACGTTTAAAGATATATATTTTTAAGATATATATTTTTACAGGGAATCTTATAGACACATCCGTCAGCATTTTGGGGAATTTTTTATCAAAAGTCTTTTACTGTATCAAGATTTTTAAATACAACTTTGATATTAAAATTCTTAAGAAAGGAAGGCATATCAACCCCCAAAATAAGATTCCCTGTAAAATATGCGATAAAGTTTATTATGGTCAAACTGGTAAAAGTCTTGAACTAAGATTAAAACAACATAAATATAGCATTAGAACTGGACAAGATTCTAATGCTCTATTTATTCATGTGAGAGATTTTAACCATCCAATTGATTTTCAAAATGCTGAGAAGGTTGTATCAAGCAAGTCCATGGTTGAGAGAAATATAATAGAATCATGTTTCATTAAAAGCAGTTTTGAAAATAATATGAATATTTCTTTTGGTTTATATAAATTGGATTCATTTATAATTAATAAAATTTGGGAAGAATTTAATGATAAATTGGACTAATCTTAATTCTTGGGAAGAGTTTCAGGTCCTTTCTTATGTTCCTCTTCACAGAGTCGTGAGATGTTACGCTACTGTGAGGTGTTGTCTTTGTTAGTGTGATGTGACTGTGAGGTGTAGTCTCGCCCTTATATAAGCCCTTCTTGTCATGTTTCCTTTTATAGTTCCTTGATAATGTGAGTAGTCACGAAAGCGCTTGGAATTCTTCTATTTTTTCATAGTGGTTTTCTTGCATATTTTGATATCACCTGTTTACTGTGATCTTTATTATATATATATATATATATATATATATATATATATATATATATATATATATATATATATATATATATATATATAGTTGGTAGTAGGTTGGTAGACAGCAACCACCCAGGAGGTACTACGTCCTGCCAGGTGACTGTGAAACAGAAACCTGAAACTGTTTTACATGATGGTAGGATTGCTGGTGTCTTTTTCTGTCTCATAAACACGCTGGATAACAGGTATATCTAGCTACTTCTACTTACACTTTAGGTCACACTACACTGGCATACACATGCATATATATACATACACACATCTAGGTTTTTCTTCTTTTCTTAATAGCTCTTGTTCCTTTTATTTTCTCTATTGTCCATGGGGAAGTGGAAAAGAATCTTTCCTCCGTAAGCCATGCGTGTCGTATGAGGCGACTAAGATGCCGGGAGCAATGGGCTAGTAACCCCTTCTCCTGTACAAATCTACTAAAAACGAGAAGAAGAAAAACTTTATAAAATTGGGTTGTCTGAATGTGCGTGGATGTAGTACGGATGATAAGAAAGAGATGATTGCCGATGTTATGAATGAAAAGAAGTTGGATGTCCTGGCCCTAAGCGAAACAAAGCTGAAGGGGTAGGCGAGTTTCAGTGGGGAGAAATAAATGGGATTAAGTCAGGAGTATCTGAGAGAGTTAGAGCTAAGGAAGGGTAGCAATAATGTTGAAGGATCAGTTATGGAAGGAAAAGAGGGAATATAAATGTGTAAATTCAAGGATTATGTGGATTAAAATAAGGGTCGGATGCGAAAAGTGGGTCATAATAAGCGTGTATGCACCTGGAGAAGAGAGGAGTGTAGAGGGGAGAGAGAGATTTTGGGAGATGTTAAGCGAATGTATAGGAACTTTTGAACCAAATGAGAGAGTAATTGTGGTAGGGGACCTAAATGCTAAAGTGGGAGAAACATGCAGAGAGGGTGTAGTAGGTAAGTTTGGGGTGCCAGGTGTAAATGATAATGGGAGCCCTTTGATTGAACTTTGTATAGAAAGGGTTTAGTTATAGGTAATACATATTTTAAGAAAAAGAGGATAAATAAGTATACAAGATATGATGTAGGGCGTAATGACAGTAGTTTGTTGGACTATGTATTGATAGATAAAAGACTGTTGAGTAGACTTCAGGATGTACATGTTTATAGAGGGGCTACAGATATATCAGATCACTTTTTAGTTATAGCTACAGTGGGAGTAAAAGGTAGATGGGATACAAGGAAAATAGAATCAGTAAGTAAAAGAGAGGTGAAGGTTTATAAACTAAAAGAGGAGGCAGTTAGGGTAAGATATAAACAACTATTGGAGGATAGATGGGCTAGTGAGAGTGTAGGCAATGGGGTCGAAAATGTATGGGGTAGATTTAAAAATGTAGTGTTAGAGTGTTCAGCAGAAGTTTGTGGTTACAGGCGAGTGGGTGCGGGAGGGAAGAGGAGCGATTGGTGGAATGATGATGTAAAGAGAGTAGTAAGGAGAAAAAGTTAGCATATGAGAGGTTTTTACAAAGTAGAAGTGATGCAAGGAGGGAAGAGTATATGGAGAGAAAAGAGAGGTTAAAAGAGTGGTGAAGCAATGTAAAAGAGAGCAGATGAGAGAGTGGGTGAGATGTTATCAGCAAATTTTGTTGAAAATAAGAAAAAGTTTTGGAATGAGATTAATAAGTTGAGGAAGCCTAGAGAACAAATGGATTTGACAGTTAAAAATAGGAGAGGAGAGTTATTAAATGGAGAGTTAGAGGTATCGGGAAGATGGAGAGAATATTTTGAGGATTTGTTAAATGTTGATGAAGACAGGGAAGCTGTGATTTCGTGTGTAGGGCAAGGAGGAATAACATCTTGTAGGAGTGTGGAAGAGCCAGTTGTGGGTGTAGGGAAGTTCGTGAGGCAGTGGGTAGAATGAAAGGGGTAAGGCAGCTGGGATTGATGGGATAAAGATAGAAATGTTAAAAGCAGGTGGGGATATAATTTTGGAGTGGTTGGTGCTATTATTTAATAAATGTATGGAAGAGGGTAAGGTACCTAGGGATTGGCAGAGAGCGTGTATTGTTCCTTTGTATAAAGGCAAAGGGGACAAAAGAGAGTGCAAAAATTATAGGGGAATAAGTCTGTTGAGTGTACCTGGTAAAGTGTATGGTAGAGTTATTATTGAAAGAATTAAGAGTAAAACAGAAAGCAGGATAGCAGATGAACAAGGGGCTTTAGGAAAGGTAGGGGTGTGTAGACCAAGTGTTTACAGTGAAACATATAGGTGAACAGTATTTGGATAAGGGTAAAGATGTTTTTGTGGCATTTATGGATTTGGAAAAGGCGTATGATAGGGTAGATAGGGGGCAATGTGGCAGATGTTGCAGGTGTATGGAATAGGAGGAAGGTTACTGAAAGCAGTGAAGAGTTTTTATGAGGATAGTGAGGCTCAGGTTAGAGTGTGTAGGAGGGAAGGGGACTATTTCCCAGTAAAAGTGGGCCTTAGACAAGGATGTGTGATGTCACCGTGGTTGTTCAATATATTTATAGATGGGGTTGTAAGAGAAGTGAATGCGAGGGTCTTGGCAAGAGGTGTTGGGCTAAAAGATAAAGAAGCAAATACAAAGTGGGAGTTATCACAGTTGCTTTTTGCTGATGACACTGTGCTTTTGGGAGATTCTGAAGAGAAGCTGCAGAGGTTGGTGGATGAATTTGGTAGGGTGTGTAAAAGAAGAAAATTGAAAGTGAATATAGGAAAGAGTAAGGTGATGAGGATAACAAAAAGAATAGGTGACGAAAGATTGGATATCAGATTGGAGGGAGAGAGTATGGAGGAGGTGAATGTATTCAGATATTTGGGAGTGGACATGTCGGCGGATGGGTCTATGAAGGATGAGGTGAATCATAGAATTGATGAGGGAAAAGGGTGAGTGGAGCACTTCGGAGTCTGTGGAGACAAAGAACCTTGTCCATGGAAGTAAAGAGGGAATGTATGAGAGTATAGTTATACCAACGCTCTTATATGGGTGTGAAGCATGGGTGATGAATGTTGCAACGAGGAGAAGGCTGGAGGCAGTGGAGATGTCATGTCTGAGGTCAATGTGTGGTGTGAATATAATGCAGAGAATTCGGAGTTTGGAAATTAGGAGGAGGTGCGGATTACCAAAACGATTGTCCAGAGAGCTGAGGAGGGGTTGTTGAGGTGGTTTGGACATGTAGAGAGAATGGAACGAGACAGAGTGACTTCGAGAGTGTATAAATCTGTAGTGGAGGGAAGGCGGGGTAGGGGTCGCCCTAGGAAAGGTTGGAGGGAGGGGTAAAGGAAGTTTTGTGTGCGAGGGCTTGGATTTCCAGCAAGCATGTGTGAGCGTATATGATAGGAGTGAATGGAGGCATATGGTTTTTAATACTTGACGTGCTGTTGGAGTGTGAGCAAAGTAACATTTATGAAGGGATTCAGGAAACCGGCAGGCCGGACTTGAGTTCTGGAGATGGGAAGTACAGTGCCGGCACTCTGAAGGAGGGTGTAAATGTTGCAGTTTTATAACTGTAGTGTAAAGCACCCTTCTGGCAAGACAGTGATGGAGTGAATGATGATGAAAGTTTTTCTTTTCGGGCCACCCTGCCTTGGTGGGAATCGGCCGATGTGTTAATAAAAATAAAAAAATAATATATATATATATATATATATATATATATATATATATATATATATATATATATATATATGTGGTAACTTGGTAAGGAATTCTCTGCAAGGCTACTGCAATTCTATTCATTATTACTTATAGGTCACTTGCCACAAAGATAGGTTAGAACAAAGAAGGAAGCACATTCACCATCACTCAGTAGGTGTCATGCTATATATAACACTACCAATCATTTCTTACCTAATATTTGCACCACATCCATAAACATCCACACAACTTTACTTCATAATTTCCTTCTTTAGCTTTTTTTTTAGTAACTGACTTAGAAATGTTTATATAAGAAATTCGGGAATATTACTGAATAGCTAATACAAATTTAGTTTCCGTGCTACACTTGGTGTACACATTATGCTACACATGGTGTACACTATGCTACACTTGGTGTACACTATGCTACACATGGTGTACACGCTATGCTACATTTGTTGTACACTATGCTACACTTGGTGTACACTATGTTACACTTGGTGTACACTATGCAACACATGGTGTACACGCTATGCTACACTTGGTGTACACTATGCTACACATGGTGTACACGCTATGCTACATTTGTTGTACACTATGCTACACTTGGTGTACACTATGTTACACTTGGTGTACACTATGCTACACTTGGTGTACACTATGCTACACTTTGTGTCACTATGCTACACATGGTGTACACGCTATGCTACACTTGGTGTACACACTATGCTATACATATTGTACACTATGCTACACATGGTATACACACTATGCTACACATAGTGTACACTATGCTACACATGGTATACAATATGCTACACATGTGTACACTATGCTACACATGGTATACACTATGCACACATGTGCACTATGCTACACATGGTGCACACTATGCTACACATGGTGTATACACTATGCTACACATGGTGTACACTATGCTTCACTTGGTGTACACTATGCTACACATGATGTACACACTATGCTACACATGGTGTACACACTGTGCTACACATGGTGTACACACTATGCTACACATGGTGTACACACTGTGCTACACATGGTGTACACACTGTGCTACACATGGTGTACACACTATGCTACACATGGTGTACACACTGTGCTACACATGGTGTACACACTGTGCTACACATGGTGTACACACTATGCTACACATGGTGTACACACTGTGCTACACATGGTGTACACACTATGCTACACATGGTGTACACACTATGCTACACATGGTGTACACACTATTCTACACATGGTGTACACACTGTGCTACACATGGTGTACACATGGTGTACACACTGAGCTATACATGGTGTACACACTATGCTATACATGGTGTACACACTATGCTACACATGGTGTACACACTATGATACACATGGTGAATAAGAAAAGTGATAATTTAAGTCATTGTTTCTTCCCTCAAGTGGAAGTTACTTATCTTAACGACCTAACTGACGCTCGTTTAATACTTTAACGTTCCTTAATAGACACCTGTGATGTTTCATGTCTCCGGTGCTGTACTGTGTGTGTGTGTGTGTGTGAGTGTGTGTACTCACCTAATTGTACTCACCTAATTGTGGTTGCAGGGGTCGAGACTCAGCTCCTGGCCCCGCCTCTGCACTGTCCGCTACTGGGTCTCTGCTCTCCCTGCTCCGTGAGCTTTATCATACCTTGTCTTAAAACTATGTATGGTTCCCGCCTCCACTATATCGTTCGCTAAACTATTCCACTTCCTAACTACTCTATGGCTGAAGAATTGCTTCCTAACATCCCTCTGACTCATCTGAGTCTTCAGCTTCCAGTTGTGTCCCCTTGTTTCTGTGTTTCCTCTCTGGAACATCCTGTCACTATCTACCTTGTCGATTCCCCGCAGTATTTTGTATGTCGTTATCATGTCTCCTCTAACCCTTCTGTCCTCCAGTGTTGTTAGTCCTATTTCCCTTAACCTTTCTTCGTAGGACAATCCCCTTAGCTCTGGGACTAGTCATGTTGCAAACCTTTGCACTTTCTCTAATTTCTTGACGTGCTTGACCAGGTGTGGGTTCCAAACTGGGGCTGCATACTCCAGTATGGGCCTGACGTATATGGTGTACAGAGTCTTGAACGATTCCTTAGTGAGGTATTGGAACGCTATTCTTAGGTTTGCCAGCCGCCTGTATGTTGTAGCAGTTATCTGATTGATGTGTGCCTCAGGAGATGTGCTCGGTATTATACTCACCCCAAGATCTTTTTCCTTGAGTGAGGTTTGCAGTCTTTGGCCACCTAGATTATACTCTGTCTGCGGTCTTCTTTGCCCTTCCCCGATCTTCATGACTTTACATTTGGCAGGGTTAAATTCTAGGAGCCAGTTACTGGACCAGGCTTGTAGCCTGTCCAGGTCTCTTTGTAGTCCTGCCTGCTCGTCTTTTTATACTTTCCTATATGTAGTTGCCGGGGACAGTTCTCAGCTACTGGCCCCACCTCTTCGATTGCCTCTACTGGGCTCAGTCTTACCTGGCTGCATGAGCCCTGTCATACCTATTCTTAAAATTTTGTATGGAACATGCCTCCACAATTTGTGGCCACTTTAAGACTGAAGAAGTATTCCCTAACATCCCTGTGGCTCATCAGTGCTCGTAACTTACAATCTTCCCTCCATCTAACAATTCCTTTCAGTATTTTGCACTTTGTAATCATGTCAACTATGGTCGTTCTGTCTTCTAGTTTCGTTAGGTTTAACTCATCTGTTTCCTCATAGCTCATATCTCTCAGCTCTTGGACTAATTTCGTTGCGAACCTTTTCATTTTTTTCCAGCTTATTGACTTATTTATCAGATGTGGGTTCCATACTGGCGCTGCATTCTCCAGGGTGAACCTGATATTTGCCGTGTATAAGGTCGTGAACGACGCCTTGTTGAGGTCCCTGAATGCTATTCTTATTTTGCCCATCTTGTATTTGCTGAAGCGATTATTTAACAGATAAGTGTCTCAGAAGAACTGGAACTCTGCTCATCCCGAAGTACTTTTCATCAATACAGCAGTCTTGTTTACAGGGAACATTTTGTATCCTGGGTCTCCTGAGCCTGTACACTGTTTCTGACCTTTGTCCTTCCCCGATTTTCATAACTTTGCCTTTTAGGGAGTTAATTCTAACAGCCACTTTTCATACCAATCCTGCAGCTTGTCCCAGTCCATTTGTCGTCTTTCCTGGTCTGTTGCTGTTTGTATTCTCCTCGTCATCTGTGAGCAAGTACACCTCTGACTCGATTTCATCTGTCAAGTCGTTTGCATTCGCAAACACAAAAAAAAACAAGTTCTAGTGCAAGTGCTGACCCTTGTGGAGCCTCACTCGTCACGCTTGCCCATCCCGACTCCTCCCGAACAGTAACCTCTTGTTTTCTTCCTCTAAAGTATTCCTTGATCCACTGTAGTTCTTTCCCTGTTATTGCTGTCTGCTCCTCTAGTTTCTGCCCCTGTCACTTGTGCGTACCGTACTATACAGAACGCCTTACAGCCTCCAAAAAATGCACTCCACCCATCCCTCTCTTTCCTGATTAACGAAAGAACCCTAAAAGACGTGTGAGACAGGATTTACTATATCTAAAAATCATGTTAGCTGTTCATTACAAATCCGCTTCTCTCCACGTGTTTCACTACTCTTCGTCTTATAAACTTTTTGCTTACTAAGCATGTCAACCTTATGTGCTTATTTTAGCCTTTTTTTTTTTTACTTTTCAACATATCTAAAGCTGAGATAATGGTAAATTTAATAAGGATAGTTATTAATAATCATAATCTACTCCTGAAAGATTTTGGAGGGACTGGTCCTTAATCTGCACACAGAAATCACTCCCTACGAATGCAAAAGACTTGGAAGGCGGTGCAGCATACCCTCAGTAAAAAGTAGGGATGCCATTAGTACACTCAGAGAGAAAACAAGTGTCTGGAGCCCAAGACTGTTCAACAGACTCCCACCAGCCATAAGAGGGAGCTGGACAGATACCTAAAGTCAGTGCCAGATCAGCCGGGCTGTGGTTCGTACGTTGGACTACGTGCGGCCAGCAGTAACAGCCTCGTTGATCAGGCCCTGATCCACCAGGAGGCCTGGTCATGGACCGGGTCGCGGGGGCGTTGATCACCTAAATACCCTCCAGGTAGCCATGTGATAGGAACAAGTATTATATTTAATTGTATTATTTTATTGTAAGTGAGACTAGGGAGGTAGGATGGAGACGCACAAGTATAAACTGACAGCTATGATTTCTCTGCATTTGTGCTCACTCCTTTTTTGTTTGTTCTGCTTGTATATGCACTGATGTGTGGTGACGCAGCCATGTGTCATCATACATCATACATTTCCACCAGTCATAGTTGTCGCCTTGTTATGATGTAACTAGAATTCTCTAAAACTAACCACGGTACGGGCGGGAACTGAACTCGCGGCTAGTGAGTCGTAAAACTCCAGACCGACGCGTTAGCCACTGGGTAACTGGCTACAACAAGATTCATCCAACTAGGTGTATTTATACACCATAGGAAGGTTTGCATAGGCACCACTGTGACCACAAATGCAAGTTTTAACAGAGGAATCTCCCGCCAGGGTGGCCGTGACGATTTCATGAGTCATGATGATGGCTTTGAGAGGACGTGAGCTAGATTTCATCACGGTCACACTGACCCAGTGGCTAACGCGTCGGTCTGGAGTTTTACTACTCACTAGCCGCGAGTTCAATTCCTACCCGTACCGTGGTTTGTTTGCAATAGTGTCATTACGATTTTGTGAGTCAGAATTCTCTGCGAAGTTGCTTCACTTAGACAGATTGGTGCTTGGGAACAGAGAGAGAGAGAGAGAGAGAGAGAGAGAGAGAGAGAGAGAGAGAGAGAGAGAGAGAGAGAGAGAGAGAGAGAGAGAGAGAGAGAGAGAGGGTGCGAGAGGCGTGTATTTGAACACCTTTCTGCTTAGAAAGCAGGAAGAGTTCCTGTTTCAGTTGGGATATTGACTCCATTGTAGCTAAGCATATCATACTTCTAAGTACCATTCTGTATTTACCTATGTGAACTGATGTTTAGTGTATACTGATCGTTAACAAATCCTTTATGAGAGGTGATAGTGCCAGGTGACTGGAAAATAGTAAATGTAACGCGATATTCAAGAAGGGTAACGGGAATGTTGAAAATGGTATAAAATACAGGTATTTTATACCATTTTCAACATAAATGTCAGACACTACAGCACAACGGTATCTTGGTACAGAGGACATCTGCCACACTTCATCGCCTAACTACTAGTTATGACTGAGAAAGGTTGGATTCCAGAGGGACCTGTCTTCTTACTTCTACTAGTGAATCCCGTCCCCCTACAATGTCTTCCAGATCTTCTACCTCACCTTCGACAGTATTTAAGACTACATTCTTATGCTTCAGCTTCATATCTTTCCAGACCATGGAATGGTAAATTAGACACATATGCAACACTTGGGTATCTTTATTGAGGAAACGTTTCGCCACACAGTGGCTTCATCAGTCCATACAAAGGAGAATCGTGAAGAACAGGAGGAGTTTGAGGTGGTCAGTCCCTCAACCTTGAGTCGATGTTGTCAGTCCATCAATCTTGCATATGTGTCTAATTTACCAACTCGTCGGTTCTCTGAACCATTCATTTACATCCTGTCTGACACTGCAACATCTTGGTATCTTAATACAGGGATTTCTTTGCTTGTCTATTCCTTGGGCACGACCTACTTCCACATTGGACAAATGTGACACCACCTACAACTGCTGCACCTCTCCTGTCTACAGTATATAAGCTTCCTCTACGCTCATATGTTGTATTATATTCAAGATTGATGGACTGACAACATCGACTCAAGGTTGAGGGACTGACCACCTCATTCTCCTCCTGTTCTTCACGATTCTCCTTTGTATGGACTGATGAAGCCACTGTGTGGCGAAACGTTTCCTCAATAAAGATACCCAAGTGTTGCATATGTGTCTAATTTACCAACTCGTCGGTTCTCTGAACCATTCATTTACATCCAGACCATGGAGCTGAACTCTTCTCCAGGCTGAGGGACTGACCACCTCAAAGACTATTTCTCCAAGGTTAATGGACTGATTACTTGGTGCGGTGCTGCCTGGAAAGCTGCTTAGTAAACTAGAGAAGCAACCTGGTTTAACTTGAAATATATTAAAAATGGGGGATTAATTGAACAATTCAAAGAAAATAGTCACTATTAGACAGATACACCTGGTTGGACGTACATCAGAGAAAAATATAATACGGGCAAATCGCTGTATGATCCTTGTAGGTTTAGCGCTTCTTTTTTATAATAATTATAATAATAATAATACGGGCAAAAAAATTACTGCAAAAAATGGAAACTAAGAAAAAAGTATAATGGGTAATGTATAAGAGAAGACGAGAAACCAAAAGCTTGACTTGTGATCCTGAAACTTCCAAAAAAACTTCCAAAAAATAATTCCCCGTAGCACACATTCATCTACTGACAGACTTAATTGGTAAATACCTCAGGTCCCATCTATGTTATGGGTGAGCTGAGGGATGGAGGCATAACCAGAACAGAATTAATATTATTCATACTCATAAGACACATTACTTAATGTGAGTGGAAGCAGCCTCACACCAGGACGACAGAGATTGTACTCAGTACAGTAATAACAAGCAGCAGGCGACTCACAACACCTGTAATTACCTTGAGGTAACAAGAGCCATTGTGGGCAGCCAACCTGCCGTGGCTGCTCACACTGGTGGCTCCAGCAGCCTCAGTCTCTCGCTTCTACCTCTCGCCCATTTACACTCTTAGAATGTGGCAGGGAAACATAGTTAAAAACATAAGAACATAAGCATGGAGGAACACTGCAGCAGGCTTACCGGTCCATACTGTCATACAGAATAAGGTAGCAGTGCAGTGCTGTTGCATCCATGTTTTGTTTAATAACAAAAAAGAACTGTCTACTTCCAGCAATTTAGAGTGAAACCAACAGCTACGTAAGGGAGCGCCTAGACGTAGTTTCTTCGCCATTTTGCTCTGCTGTGAACGCATACATCAGGGATGTTCGCAAACCAGTAGTTGAAGGGAAAATAAATGACGGCAGGAATCCAAGAATCCTGCCTATGGTTTTTTCCTGGACGGTGTGTGGGCCAGCTGGCCTCCACCCGGCCCACACGCCTTTGTTATGGAAACTAAGGCAAACAATTTTCGTTCTGGTAACTATAGAAACCGACAAGGAAGTGACAAATGATCACTTAATTGTAGTGTGGGTCCCCAGCGACGATACCCCAGTCGGACCCCTGACCAAACATGGAGTTCTCAATGAGTTTCGCTCAGTTCCAGGCCTTACTATATTTTCCCCAGTTATAGCTTTATCCCTTGCTAAAACGTTAGGGTAGCTAAGACGTGACCATCGTCGGAAGTTATTTAGTCGAAAAAAACTCAGTGTAAAGCAGACAACCTAAAAGAACACTAGAAACAGTGTGTCTTAGCTCCAAATAACAGCCTCGCCTAAGAAATCTGGATGTGAGGGAAAGGCAGGGAACAGGAGAGAGAAGAAGGGAGGGCGCGTGTGGGGTGTCCAGACCACATCCTGCTTACACTCTATTTCAACAGCGAGGTAGTGAAGGAGGCGGCGACGGTGGTGATGGGAGTGACACAACCACCCTCTTGAAAGACGCAGAATCTGGAGGCTACATAAAGACGGCAGGAGGGAGGAGATGGACCAGGATGGTTTACTGCTGCGGTGGCCAAGGGGGGAAAATGACCTCATACTGATCTCTCAATAACGGTATCAGGGAGGGAACCTAGTGCTGATCTCTGAGTGAGTGGAGGGAACTTTGTGCTAATCTCTGATTGAGTGGAGGGAACCTAGTGCTGATCTCTGAGTGAGTGAAGGGAACCTGGTGCTGATCTCTGAGTGAGTGGAGGGAACCTGGTGCTGATCTCTGAGTGAGTGGAGGAAACCTGGTGCTGATCTCTGATTGAGTGGAGGGAACCTGGTGCTGATCACTGAGTGAGTGGAGGGAACCTGGTGCTGATCACTGAGTGAGTGGAGGGAACCTGGTGCTGATCACTGAGTGAGTGGAGGGAACCTGGTGCTGATCTCTGAGAGTATTAGTCATTGAGAATACTACTAGTCTTCGGGTGAGGGAGGGGGTGGGCCTGGTGCTGGTCTCAAGGTGAGACAAGAGTGCTTGGTGTTGGTTTTAGAGTGAGGAATGAGGACCTTCACTCATCTCTGAATGAATGTGAGTGGAAATAACAAGGATCCCAATGAAAATAAGTCACTCTGTCCTTTTTTTTTTGGGGGGGGGGGTCATCCTAGGTAATTTACACGTGTGTTTTACTTATGTATGATAATTTGTGTAACTCTATTTTATGTGTACCTGTCCCTAAATAAGATAATTTACTTAGTGAGAGAGGATCTTTGAGTGAATGTGAGTTGAGAGGACCTGACACAGGTCTCCCAGTGAGGCAACAGACTCTTGGTCTCCGAGAAACTGTAGACCTCACACTACAATTACAAGCCAGTTACTGAATGCGTCCGAAGTGACTGGTAATGGAGCAGTGACTGGTAATGGAGCAGTGACTGGTAATGGAGCAGTGACTGGTAATGGAGCAGTGACTGGTAATGGAGCAGTGACTGGTAATGGAGCAGTGACTGAGTTTGACATCAGAAAGGATGTTATAAGTGTCTAATGATGACTGTTGTCAGTTCACTCGTGTAGGATATAACTGTTAATCGAGATTGATGGACTGGACACATCGACTCCAGGCTCAGGGACTGATTACCTCAAACTCCTCCTTACCTTCCACCTTTCTCTGCATTGGACTGAAGAAGCCACAAGTGTCTTATTTATCAACTTGTCCCTTTTCTAAGCCATTTATTTAAACATATAATAATGTTGGTAGAATAACTGATAATATATTAGGTAAAAGGTCACATGTGATGCTAATATCACATTTCACTGCGGCAACGTTTCACTCTCCAGAAGCTTTGTCAAAAGGCTTGAGGAAGCTCCTGGAGAGCGAAACGTTGCTGCAATAAAATGTCACATTAGTTGAACATGTGTCCTTTTACTTAACAAATCAAATACTTGTCTCTGATGATAGTTGGGACTTGATAGGGTAACATCGTCTAGCTTCGGCTAGGAGCCCATACTTATCTGGGCTCTGGTTCCATTATAAAGTACTGTGGACTCTGATACAGAGTTAGCAGGTTCGAATCCAGCTGTGAACGTAGAGACAATGTAAATAATTTCGCCTGTTTGCGAATTGTTAAGCATTTAAAATCTCTTTCGTTGTCCACTGCATGTGGCAGGATTTGATGAAATAACTTTCAAAACGAGCTTGGTGCCCCGGGGGTATGGGGAAACATCGTCTGGTTCCGGCTGGACGCCCATACTTATCTGGGGTCTGGCTCCGTGGTAAAGTACTGGTCTCTCTGATACAGAGTTTGCAGGCTGCCCAGCTTTTGTGGCATTTGTGGCTGAGTGGATAATAGCGCTGCCTGGGAATGTTGTCCGTCTCAGTAGCAGTATCGAGTCCTGCTACCTGCGATCTTTTTCTGTGTATATATATATATATATATATATATATATATGTCGTGCCGATTAGGTAAAACTGGTCAATTAGCAAGAACTCATTTAAAATTAAGTCCTTTCTAAAATTTGCTCTTATACGTTTAAAGATATATTTTTTTCATTTATGTTAATGTAAAAATTTATAATTTTGTACCAAGAGAAACTTTGAAAACCTACCTAACCTTATTACAACAAGCGCAATTTAATTTAGCCTAACCCAACTAAATATATTTTAGATACGTTAACATTAATTTAATAAAAAACAAACACAATGAAATATATTTTTTTCGTTATGTTCAGAATGATTTTTGCGAAATTATTGCATACACAAATTTTCGCTTGTCTTATATGGCAAGATGAGCGTTGCTATTTAAGCCAAAATCACAAGTTTTACCTAATCGGCACGACATATATATATATATATATATATATATAGGTAGTAGGTTGGTAGACAGCAACCACCCAGGGAGGTACTACCGTCCTGCCAGGTGACTGTGAAACAGAAACCTGAAACTGTTTTACATGATGGTAGGATTGCTGGTGTCTTTTTTCTGTCTCATAAACACGCTGGATAACAGGTATATCTAGCTACTTCTACTTACACTTTAGGTCACACTACACTGGCATACACATGCATATATATACATACACACATCTAGGTTTTTCTTCTTTTTCTTAATAGCTCTTGTTCTTTTTATTTTCTCTATTGTCCATGGGGAAGTGGAAAAGAATCTTTCCTCCGTAAGCCATGCGTGTCGTATGAGGCGACTAAGATGCCGGGAGCAATGGGCTAGTAACCCCTTCTCCTGTACAAATCTACTAAAAACGAGAAGAAGAAAAACTTTATAAAATTGGGTGTCTGAATGTGCGTGGATGTAGTGCGGATGATAAGAAAGAGATGATTGCCGATGTTATGAATGAAAAGAAGTTGGATGTCCTGGCCCTAAGCGAAACAAAGCTGAAGGGGTAGGCGAGTTTCAGTGGGGAGAAATAAATGGGATTAAGTCAGGAGTATCTGAGAGAGTTAGAGCTAAGGAAGGGGTAGCAATAATGTTGAAGGATCAGTTATGGAAGGAAAAGAGGGAATATAAATGTGTAAATTCAAGGATTATGTGGATTAAAATAAGGGTCGGATGCGAAAAGTGGGTCATAATAAGCGTGTATGCACCTGGAGAAGAGAGGAGTGTAGAGGGAGAGAGAGATTTTGGGAGATGTTAAGCGAATGTATAGGAACTTTTGAACCAAATGAGAGAGTAATTGTGGTAGGGGACCTAAATGCTAAAGTGGGAGAAACATGCAGAGAGGGTGTAGTAGGTAAGTTTGGGGTGCCAGGTGTAAATGATAATGGGAGCCCTTTGATTGAACTTTGTATAGAAAGGGTTTAGTTATAGGTAATACATATTTTAAGAAAAAGAGGATAAATAAGTATACAAGATATGATGTAGGGCGTAATGACAGTAGTTTGTTGGACTATGTATTGGTAGATAAAAGACTGTTGAGTAGACTTCAGGATGTACATGTTTATAGAGGGCTACAGATATATCAGATCACTTTTTAGTTATAGCTACAGTGGGAGTAAAAGGTAGATGGGATACAAGGAAAATAGAATCAGTAAGTAAAAGAGAGGTGAAGGTTTATAAACTAAAAGAGGAGGCAGTTAGGGTAAGATATAAACAACTATTGGAGGATAGATGGGTTAGTGAGAGTGTAGGCAATGGGGTCGAAAATGTATGGGGTAGATTTAAAAATGTAGTGTTAGAGTGTTCAGCAGAAGTTTGTGGTTACAGGCGAGTGGGTGCAGGAGGGAAGAGGAGCGATTGGTGGAATGATGATGTAAAGAGAGTAGTAAGGGAGAAAAGTTAGCATATGAGAGGTTTTACAAAGTAGAAGTGATGCAAGGAGGAAGAGTATATGGAGAGAAAAGAGAGGTTAAAAGAGTGGTGAAGCAATGTAAAAGAGAGCAGATGAGAGAGTGGGTGAGATGTTATCAGCAAATTTTGTTGAAAATAAGAAAAAGTTTTGGAATGAGATTAATAAGTTGAGGAAGCCTAGAGAACAAATGGATTTGACAGTTAAAAATAGGAGAGGAGAGTTATTAAATGGAGAGTTAGAGGTATCGGGAAGATGGAGAGAATATTTTGAGGATTTGTTAAATGTTGATGAAGACAGGGAAGCTGTGATTTCGTGTGTAGGGCAAGGAGGAATAACATCTTGTAGGAGTGTGGAAGAGCCAGTTGTGGGTGTAGGGAAGTTCGTGAGGCAGTGGGTAGAATGAAAGGGGTAAGGCAGCTGGGATTGATGGGATAAAGATAGAAATGTTAAAAGCAGGTGGGGATATAATTTTGGAGTGGTTGGTGCTATTATTTAATAAATGTATGGAAGAGGGTAAGGTACCTAGGGATTGGCAGAGAGCGTGTATTGTTCCTTTGTATAAAGGCAAAGGGGACAAAAGAGAGTGCAAAAATTATAGGGGAATAAGTCTGTTGAGTGTACCTGGTAAAGTGTATGGTAGAGTTATTATTGAAAGAATTAAGAGTAAAACAGAAAGCAGGATAGCAGATGAACAAGGGGCTTTAGGAAAGGTAGGGGTGTGTAGACCAAGTGTTTACAGTGAAACATATAGGTGAACAGTATTTGGATAAGGGTAAAGATGTTTTTGTGGCATTTATGGATTTGGAAAAGGCGTATGATAGGGTAGATAGGGGGCAATGTGGCAGATGTTGCAGGTGTATGGAATAGGAGGAAGGTTACTGAAAGCAGTGAAGAGTTTTTATGAGGATAGTGAGGCTCAGGTTAGAGTGTGTAGGAGGGAAGGGGACTATTTCCCAGTAAAAGTGGGCCTTAGACAAGGATGTGTGATGTCACCGTGGTTGTTCAATATATTTATAGATGGGGTTGTAAGAGAAGTGAATGCGAGGGTCTTGGCAAGAGGTGTTGGGCTAAAAGATAAAGAAGCAAATACAAAGTGGGAGTTGTCACAGTTGCTTTTTGCTGATGACACTGTGCTTTGGGAGATTCTGAAGAGAAGCTGCAGAGGTTGGTGGATGAATTTGGTAGGGTGTGTAAAAGAAGAAAATTGAAAGTGAATATAGGAAAGAGTAAGGTGATGAGGATAACAAAAGAATAGGTGACGAAAGATTGGATATCAGATTGGAGGGAGAGAGTATGGAGGAGGTGAATGTATTCAGATATTTGGGAGTGGATATGTCGGCGGATGGGTCTATGAAGGATGAGGTGAATCATAGAATTGATGAGGGGAAAAGGGTGAGTGGAGCACTTCGAGTCTGTGGAGACAAAGAACCTTGTCCATGGAAGTAAAGAGGGAATGTATGAGAGTATAGTTATACCAACGCTCTTATATGGGTGTGAAGCATGGGTGATGAATGTTGCAACGAGGAGAAGGCTGGAGGCAGTGGAGATGTCATGTCTGAGGTCAATGTGTGGTGTGAATATAATGCAGAGAATTCGGAGTTTGGAAATTAGGAGGAGGTGCGGGATTACCAAAACGATTGTTCAGAGAGCTGAGGAGGGTTGTTGAGGTGGTTTGGACATGTAGAGAGAATGGAACGAGACAGAGTGACTTCGAGAGTGTATAAATCTGTAGTGGAGGGAAGGCGGGGTAGGGGTCGGCCTAGGAAAGGTTGGAGGAGGGGTAAAGGAAGTTTTGTGTGCGAGGGCTTGGACTTCCAGCAAGCATGTGTGAGCGTATTTGATAGGAGTGAATGGAGGCATATGGTTTTAATACTTGACGTGCTGTTGGAGTGTGAGCAAAGTAACATTTATGAAGGGATTCAGGAAACCGGCAGGCCGGACTTGAGTTCTGGAGATGGGAAGTACAGTGCCGGCACTCTGAAGGAGGGTGTTAATGTTGCAGTTTTATAACTGTAGTGTAAAGCACCCTTCTGGCAAGACAGTGATGGAGTGAATGATGATGAAAGTTTTTCTTTTCGGGCCACCCTGCCTTGGTGGGAATCGGCCGATGTGTTAATAAAAATAAAATAATATATATATATATATATATATATATATATATATATATATATATATATATATATATATATATATATATATATATATATATATATAGACGGAAGTTAAAAGCGTCCTGATGGAGCCACTGTGCTAGCATGGAAGGATGGAAAGCAGATTGCCTGGGACTATACCTGTGCCGCCACATTGGCAGACACCTACTTCCCGTACTCCGTAGCTGAAGGGGGTGGAGCTGCCAGCCACAGGAAGACCCAGAAGACCTTACCCTTGCTATAACTTCATTCCAATAGGGTCGGAGACCCTTGGAGCATGGGCAAGTGTGCTCTAAAGTTCCTCAAAGAGCTGGGTGAAAAACTCGTCATAGAAACGAAAGACCACAGGGCGGCCAGCTTCCTCTTCCAGAGACTCATTGTTGCGATCCAGAGGGAAATGCCTGCAGCATTCTGGGCACGCGGCCCACCGCCGGGGAGCTGGATGAAGTATTCGAGATGTAGCTCTGAGTTGTTAGCTATGTTGTTTTACTCCCTATTGCATTTTTGTCAATGTATTTTGTCTTTAAATAAAGTATATATAAAATATAGGGGATGGTAGGAGAAAATTTTCAAAGAGCTTCAGGGAGAACCTTGAGTTTTCCCTGAAGCAAGTTTATTATTTTCTCTGAGGATGAGGATCCCCAGGACAGTTCCAGAAGTGGTACCTCCTGTATTATATATATATATATATATATATATATATATATATATATATATATATATATATATATATATATATATATATATATTTATATAAGCAATAAACAGAAGAATTTACGGGGACTCGAACCGTAGTACATGCAGGTAGCAGGTGCATCGATGTAAGTATTCATCCATTAGTGTAGTAATGGGATGATTTCCCAGCACTTGTGTGCCATGATTTTATGAGTGGCACCAAGTGTGACCACTGTCTCATCTTACACCTGCACCACTCTCATGGTACCTCTGTATGGCTCCTTAGAGGCATAAACTATATAAACAGTATATAAACCCTGGATAAGCAGTAATGAACAACAGTCAATAATTAAATAGTAGAACTGACTGGGACACGAACCCTGGTCCTTGCGGGTAGATGGTCCAGCGCTGTGATTATTCCAGCACCGAGTCTGCTACCCGCAGGGGCCACTGTCAGTGCTGATGTTTATTCATTGATAATTATGCATTGTGATTTATTTTTATAATGATGCGAAAATGTAAGTTTCTCCTTCATGAGAGAGTTTCCTCCCCCATCCTCCTTCACTCTTCCTTCTATTCTATTCTTCCTCTGCTCTCCCCCTCCCATCCATCACCGGAATTTCCTCGCACACCCATCCTCATTATCTGAGTCTTGTGAAACATTTAATTAGCGTGCATAAAAGAAAATTAAAAGTATTTCTCTACTCTCTCACCCAATCTCTTCTTCCCCCACTCCCTATCTCCCTCTACGTACCTTCCTTCCCCTCTCCATCTCCCCCTCATAACCCACCCACTCCCTCCCTCTCACATTTTGCGCTGCTGACATAACCTTAGAAATTTATTGGGGCACTTCAAAATTTATTGACACCTTACATCATTATCATAAACTTCAATATAAAAATTTGTTGAAGGCAGTTGCAAATGCAGGGTGGACCGGTCACTCAATAACTGTCAAACTGCTATGATATATGTGAGGAGGGGGTGGGGAAGGAGCGGATTCGAACTCTTTTCTTGCTACTGAAAAATCAATTTCGTCACGGTGAACCACAGCGTTACGGTGAACCACAGCGCTACTTCCATAAAGATTGGTTCATAAGGTGAGGTGAGGCGAGCGATGAGTGTGTCTTGTTATTTTTTACCATCGAACTACGAATTGAAACCAGCCCTTCACTATTGCTCCTTAAATTAGTCTTTCGTCTATTGGTATTAGAGAAGTTTTCTTCTCCAGAGGTAACTAGGGAGAATATTCTTCTAAACAATTGGTTCGGTTTCCGTAGAGTTCCTCGTTGGTTAACTATTAAGCTCTGAGCTGATGTATATTGAGACACGTGAAGGTTGGCAGACTGGATGTTCGTGGGACTCAATTTTCCCTGTAATAATGCGTACATTGCAAGTTATAAATTACCACCTTGAAAAAATAGTGAGATTCCAAGCGCTTTCGCGATTTCTCACATTATCAAGGAACGGTAAAAAATAATAAAACAGAAGACTTACAAGTCTGAGATTTCACCTTACTTATGACGTCACACCGAGAGTGGGAGGGTACTGAAGATTTGGTCAGGTCACAAAAAAAATTATTTGACATGTGACCAGACCAAATCTTCACTACACTCCCACGCTCGGTTGGACGGGTTGTGACAGATCATAAGTGAGGTGAAATCTCAGCCTTATAAATGTTCTGTTCTATTATTTTTACTGTTCCTTGATGAAGTGAGAAATAATGAAAGTGATTGGAATTTCACTATTTTTTCACTGTGGTTTTTGCATAATGTGATATCACCTAGTTACTGTGATCTTACTGTATATATATATATATATATATATATATGTCGTGCCGATTAGGTAAAACTGGTCAATTAGCAAGAACTCATCTAAAATTAAGTCCTTTCTAAAATTTTCTCTTATACGTTTAAAGACATATTTTTTTAATTTATGTTAATGTAAGAATTTATAATTTTGTACCAAGAGAAACTTTGAAAACCTACCTAACCTTATTACAACAAGCGCAATTTAATTTAGCCTAACCCAACTAAATATATTTTAGATACGTTAACATTAATTTAATAATAAACAAACACAATGAAATATATTTTTTTCGTTATGTTCAGAATGATTTTGGCGAAATTATTGCATACACAAATTTTCACTTGTCTTATATGGCAAGGTGAGCGTTGCTATTTAAGCCAAAATCGCAAGTTTTACCTAATCAGTGACAAGTAGTTAGACTGTTGGGTTTAGTCCTGACTCTTTCTCTTCTACTTCGGTTTCCCCCTCGCCCCTAGTGGGTCCTTACCTGAGAGTCTGAACTAACTAACTTACCTAATCGGCACGATATATATATATATATATATATATGTATATATGTATATGTCGTGCAGAATAGGTAAAACTGGTCAATTAGCAAGAACTCATTTAAAATTAAGTCCAATTAAGTCCTTTCTAAAATTTTCTCTTATATGTTTAAAGATATATTTTTTTAATTTATGTTAATTTAAAAATTAACAATTTTGTACCAAAACCTTAGAAACTTTAGAAAACTTACCTAATCTTATTATAACAAGCTAAATTTAATTTAGCCTAATCCAACTAAATATATTTTAGATAAGTTTACAATAATTTAATAAACAATGAAATATATTTTTTTCGTTAGGTTCAGAAGGATTTTTGCGAAATTATTGCATATACAATTTTTCGCTTGCCTTATTCGGCAAGATGAGCGTTGCTATTTAACCCATAATAGCAAGTTTTATCTATTCGACACGACTATATATATATATATATATATATATATATATATATATATATATATATATATATATATATATACACAGAATTATTTTCATGTGGTGTAGTTATTGTAGCAGTAATTTTAACTCTGGCAAAGCTATCTTCGCTAAGTATGCCAAGCTTGCAAGCTCTGCGTAAAAAGCATGACAACTAAACATGCTGATTCTGTATATTTTATTAACTCAGAGAAAAGGTCAGGTGAGAACGATGTATAACATTTAACGTGGCATTACGAAGATCTTTGTAGCCTCTCTGCTGACACCCAACCCATTGTAAACAACGTCTTGCTGATAAAAGTACAGTAGTGTCTGCTGGAGTGCACCATAGTTGTGGAGTGCACCATGGTCCTGGAGTGCACCATTGTCCTGGAGTGCAACATGGTCCTGGAATGCTCCATGGTCCTGGAATGCACCATGGTCCTGGCGTGCGTAATGATCCTGGAGTGCACCATGGTCCTGGAGTACACCATGGTCCTGGAATGCACCATGGTCCTGGAGTACACCATGGTCCTAGCCCACACAGTGGTCCTGGCTAGCTTCCACCCCTGGTAAAGAGACCACCGGTGCCACCTCCGCCCGATCTTGTTAACATAATTATCTGATAGCCAGGGAGGCTGGGTCACTGCAGGGGTAACAGGGCGGCCCTGTTTGCCACCACCTAATGCTAGCTTGAGAGGACGTTAATGTGTACTGACTTGTCCACTCTCTCTCTTAAAAGATTCCAAACCCCTTATCTCCTTCGTCTTTTCTCGCTCTGTGCATCCTCCTCATAAAATTTTCAACCTTGTTATCTGCTTCGTTTTTGTCTTGTTAATCCTCTTTCAAAAAGTATTCAACACTCTAATTTGCATCGTTATTGTTTATTTTTTTTTTTTATAAAAGTTTTCAACTACCTTATGCTGTTGGTTCTTATTTTAACGTTGATCTTAAAGTGCTCATCTTTGTTTTATATATATCAACAAACCGGCCGTATCCCACCAAGGCGGGGTAACCTAAAAAAAAACCGAAAGTTTCTCTTTTTTAACTTTAGTAATGTATACAGGAGAAGGGGTTAGTAGCCCCTTGCTCCCGGCATTTTAGTCGCCTCTTACGACACCCAGAGAGTAGTGAAACTCTCGAAACTCTGCAAAGATATATCAAAGTTATACGCATGGCTTATGGTTAGGTTAGATTAGGTTAGGTTATTTTTGGTTTGGTTAGGCTGGGTTACGTTATTTAATATATTTATCAAGATAAAGCTTCTCTCCTCCAGTTTTAAAATAAGTTTCTCCGCTACTCGATCCACTTAATAAAAAATAAATTTCTGTCCTGCCTTTTATCACCTAAATAAACAATTTCCTCAACAAATATCTTTTCCCTTATAATAGGTAACATGGCTATTAATTATAATATAAAATATTAATAGAGTTCTGTCCCTGGGAAAAATAGAAGGTAATGAGTCATAAAATTCTTCACATTATCTCATTTATCTTATTTCGTTTATTAACGAGAATTATTCTGCGCTGGATTTTTATTATCTTCCACTTCTTTTTATTTTATAGTTCGTCACTTAATTTTTCTTTAAATTAAAAATTCAGTGTTTATTTTGTGGGGTAGAATATTATTATCGATAAGAAACATTTAAATGAGTGGTTAAATTTATTCAAGTTTGTTTTTATTAGCAATAAAAGTTGACTTTTATTTAATGGTTAAATTAAAAAAAAAATTTTTTACTTGATTTTCATTAGTGGTTCACTACTTCCCAGTTTATAGTCTGTTTATTTGTTTGATCAAAATGTCTTCTCTGTTCATTAGAATAAATTGGTCTATTACACTACCTGCACACACCTGCACGTATACACACCTACAATAACACACTTCTGTACGTACACACCTCCACGTAAACATACACGTACGCTCACATGCACAAACACACAGACACTCACGAGCACACACACACGCACATGCACACGCACCCACACACGCACTCACACACACACACACACCACTAGCGAAGAGGAGGGCCAGGATCTATGAATTGACCCCTGCAACCACAAAAAGGTGAGTACAAATAGGTGAGTACACACACACACACACACACACACACATGGATGTCTGAACACCTAATAATAGCGTTCCGACACCTCAGTAAGGAGTCATTCAAGACTCTGTACACCGTGTACGTCAGGCCCATATTGGAGTATGAAGCACCAGTATGGAACCCACACCTGGTCAAACGCGTCAAGAAATTAGGGAAAGTGCAAAAGTTTGCAACAAGACTAGTCCCGGAGCTAAGGGGTATGTCCTATGAATAGAGATTAAGGGAAATCAACATGACGACACTGGAGGACAGGAGTGATATGGTGGACATGATAAGGACGTATGAAATATTCTAAGGAATTAAGAGGGTGCATACAGCCAGAATGTTTCAGAGAGGAGACACAGAAACAAGGGAATACAACTGGAAGCTGAAAACTCACATATGTTATTGGGATGTTAGGAAGTACTTCTTCAGCCTTAGATTCATCAGGATTTGGAACAATGTGGAGAATGAAGTAGTGGAGGCAGGATCCATACATAGTTATACGAAAAGTTACAATAAGGCGTTTTGAGCAGGGAGAGTGGATCTAGTAGCGACTAGCAAAGTGGCCGAACCAGGAGCTGTGAATCGACCCCTGCAACCACAAATAGGTGAGTACACACAAACGCACACACATACACACACATCAGGGAATACCTGTCTGAAAGACATCAGAGAATCAAGGTAAGTGACGAAGTGTCAGAGTGGGCTCCTGTGACGAGCGGGGTCCCGCAGGGGGTCAGTTCTAGGACGGTGCTGTTGATGGTATACGTATATGAACGACATACGGAAGGACTAGACTCAGACATGTCCCTGTTTGCAGATGATATGAAGTTGATGAGAAAAATACAATCGGACAAGGACCAGGAAGAACTACAAAGGGATCTGGACAGGCTGCAGGCCTGGTCCAGAAACTGGCTCCTGGAGTTCAACCCCACCAAGTGCAAAGTCATGAAGATTGGGGAAGGTCAAAGAAGACCTCAGACTACAAACCTCACTCAAGGAAAAGAATCTTGGGGTGAGTATAACACTGGGCACATCTTCTGAGGCGTACATTAACCAAATAACTGCTACAGCATATGGGCGCCTACCAAATCTAAGAATACCATTCCGACATCTCAATAAGGAATCGTTCAGGACGATGTACACTGTGCATGTCAGGTCTATATTGAAGTATGCAGCACCAGTTTGGAACCCACATCTTGCCAAGCACGTACGGAAATTAGAGAAAGTGCAAAGGTTTGCAACAAGACTAGTCCCGGAGCTAAGGGAAAGGTAAGGGAAATCGACCTGACGAAAATGGAGGACAGGAGAGATAGGGGAATTATGATAACGACATATAAAATACTGAGAGGAACTGACAAGGTGGACAGAGACAGGATCTTCCAGAGATGGGACACAGCAACAAGGGGTCACAGTTGGAAGTTGAAGACTCAGATGAATCACAGGGATGTTAGGAAGTATTTCTTCAGTCACAGAGTTGTCAGAAAGTGGAATAGTCTGGGAAGTGATGTAGTGGAGGCAGTATCCATACATAGCTTTAAGAAGAGGTATGATAAAGCTCATGGAGCAGGAAGAGTGACCTAGTAGCGACCAGTGAATAGGCGGGGTCAGGAGCTGTGACTCAACCCCTGCAACCATAAATGGGTGAGTACAACTAGGTGAGTACACACACACACACACACACACTTAGGGGTTGGACAAAACAATATGAACATCTTGTTCTATAACATTTTTGTATTTTCGATATGGAGTTGGTCCTCCATTTGCAGATAAACCAATTCGTCTAGGAACTGATTCATATAGCATTTGAAGAGTATCCATGGGAATTTTGAGCCATCATTCCTCAAGCAAAACCTTAAAAAAGACGACGGTGGAGGAAATCCTGGTGTTCAACTTCACTTTCAAGTTCTTCATGCCAATATATATATATATATATATATATATATATATATATATATATATATATATATATATATATATATATATATATATATATATATGTCGTGCCGATTAGGTAAAACTTGCGATTTTGGCTTAAATAGCAACGCTCACCTTGCCATATAAGACAAGTGAAAATTTGTGTATGCAATAATTTCGCCAAAATCATTCTGAACACAACGAAAAAAATATATTTCATTGTGTTTGTTTTATTATTAAAATAATATTAACGTATCTAAAATATATTTAGTTGGGTTAGGTTAAATTAAATTGCGCTTGTTGTAATAAGGTTAGGTAGGTTTTCAAAGTTTCTCTTGGTACAAAATTATAAATTTTTACATTAACATAAATGAAAAAAATATATCTTTAAACGTATAAGAGAAAATTTTAGAAAGGACTTAATTTTAGATGAGTTCTTGCTAATTTACCAGTTTTACCTAATCGGCACGACATATATATATATATATATAGTATATATAATGTTACTGCTACTCCCTGTGGTGTCAATAATAATTACTGTGGTGTCAAAGTACCCTCTGTGGTGCACTGACACTTCAGAGAGAAGATTGATTTCTACTTTCTATAGTGTCTTTCTACTGTCTCTTATGTCAAGCTTTCATGGCTGTGCCAAGGTACTTCCTGTGGTGTGAGTTTTATCCTTGTTGTGTCAAAGTTCTTCGCATAACATCAATCTATTCCTTGTAATGTCAAGCTACTGCACTTTTTGGTGTTACGCTACTCCCTGTGGCGTCAGACTTCTTGAGGTGCAAGTGGTATTAGATACGCAAAAGCTGCGCAACAACAGCTGTTGAAAGAGCAGTGATAGAGCAAAGATTAGCTTCAGTTGTACACAGACACGAACCATCACACAGCTCCAGGAAAACTGTCAGCGGTCTGGACTCCAAGCGGACCTCATATTTCCAAGCACTCCTACAAGACCAAGGAATTATTGAACAGACTCCGGGACAGTAACAAAGCTGTAAGAAATCTCAGTGTTTCCACCACATAATATCTACTTGAAGATTTTCCTTACGCTCACTAGGTTGTGTTGCAACAGCCATTGGAATTAATTAGTCAGATCAGAGCCCATTAATATTCACTTTAATCTTCACCGCGGACACCATCATACAGTTACTGGGATAAAGTCATTTTCAATTTGCCGATTTCCTCTTGTTGGGCAGACTCCTCGAGGTGACCTTTACAGTTGTTCAGACCAGCGGAGGTGATGACCTCCGGAAGCGACTCCAGGTATACTCAGGTTACCTGCACCTCTCCTACGGTCTTCACTCCTATATATATTCCCACATTTTTCCATATACTCTCACTACCATGCATCGAGCCTTAGTTGTTTTTAAACGAGGTGTAAACCAGCGGATGCTTGATTTAAATAGTTTAAAGAACAGACGAGATAAACAATTAGACACTTTTGCAACATCTGAGAATTTTTACTATGGAAAAAAAATCCCAAAAGTTGCCAAAGTGTCTAATTCTTCAGCGGATGCTTACCCATTAACTGAACATCATGGGATTAATACCTGTGTCAGGAAATACTGTGTTTCCTGATGTACAGACCACCACCACAACCACTTACTCTCTAGACTTGAAACACTTGGTCACCAAGCGAAACGTTGTTTCAATATAAAGTGTTCTTTTTGTCTCGGTGTCTTTGTTTTGCAAACTGATTTGATGCGCAACTCCCTGTGATACCAGGCTACTCCCTGTGATACCAGGCTACTCCCTGTGATACCAAGCTACTCCCTGTGATACCAAGCTACTCCCTGTGATACCAGGCTACTCCCTGTGATACCAAGCTACTCCCTGTGATACCAAGCTACTCCCTGTGATACCAGGCTACTCCCTGTGATACCAGGCTACTCCCTGTGATACCAAGCTACTCCCTGTGATACCAAGCTACTCCCTGTGATACCAAGCTACTCCCTGTGATACCAGGCTACTCCCTGTTGTGCTACTCTGTATAATATCTTTGATGTCGAACGACTCCCTGTTGCGTCTTGAAACAGAGAGGTTGTGACATAAAGACTGATGTTATAGTTAGTTAATTCTTGACGGTGTTACGGTAACAGGCGTAACAATTCTCACACTTGAAACCCTTCACCTTTCTTTGCCTGTGTGTGGTCATCTGTGTGGGCTACCTTCCAGCGCTGTATATGGCGACGGGTGATGGTGGTGTTGAGGGTGATGGTGGCAATATGGAGGTGGTGATGGTAGAGGTAATGGTGGGATGAGATTTTGATTAGTTTTGCCGCCGAAGGGGCTAATTTATTGTGCACTTCATATCCATCCTGTGGACGGTAGCGCAAGAGAATATTGATGCACAAAAGGCCTACGCACTAGGCCCCTCAAGGGTTAACTGGAGTACATCTGGACTTATATCTACAATTGTCATATTTGTTTCAAGCAATTTTAGTTTATTTGCGTACTGTGTCTGGTATCGTATTTTCATTAACAAAATACTTTAACATATCACATAGGTTATTACACTATCTTTTATTCCTCAATAAAATAACACTTCAACACACAGTGACTACATGTTTTGTGTTTAGTTTGATCATCATCTGTGTATTTGCCAGACTCCAAGAAGTACTTGTAGCCAGACCTAAACCTGGCTACTGCAACATAAGTCAGTCTGTTCACATTACAAGTTGCTCCTTAAGTGCACTTATTAACGTTCATGTACTGATAGATCTTCTCAGGTTTCTAACTGCATTCCTGTAACATTCAGTTTCATTATTTACTGCTCTCTACTAATATTATTCCTAATTCTACACACAAATATACCGAAGTTATATACTTTATTTTCCTTCAGTGTACTATCGTTGGTTAACTTATCAACTTTATTATATAGGAATAATTCAGTATACCTGGAGTATACCTGGAGAGAGTTCCAGGGGTCAACACTCCTGCGGCCCGGTCTGGGACCAGGCCTCATGTTGGATCAGAGCCTGATCAACCAGGCTGTTACTGATGGTCGCAAGCAGTCCAACGTACGAACCACAGCCTGGCTGGTCAGGTACCGACTTTAGGTGCCTGTCCAGTGCCTGCTTGAAGACAGCCAGGGGTTTGTTGGTAATCCCCCTGATGTATGCTGGGAGGCAGTTGAACAGTCTTGGGCCTCTGACACTTATTGTGTTGTCTCTCAACGTGCTAGTGGCACCCCTGCTTTTCATTGGGGGGATGTTACATCGCCTGCCGAGTCTTTTGCTTTCGTAGGGAGTGACTCTCGTGTGCAGGTTTGGTACTAATCCCTCGAGAATTTTCCACGTGTATATAATAATGTATCTCTCCCGCCTGCGTTCTAGGGAGTACAGATTTAGGAACTTCAAGCGTTCCCAATAATTGAGGTGGTTTATCGCAGTTATGCGTGCCGTGAAGGTTCTCTGTACATTTTCTAGGTCAGCAATTTCACCTGCCTTGAAAGGTGCAGTTAGTGTGCAGTGTGTGATGGAATCCATAAAATTGTACACCAATTTTCTTTTCTCTGAATTTTGAGTGTCCGTACCTGGTTTCTTCAAAGAGTACGTTGTTATTCATTATGCGAGGCAAATGCCCTCAGTGAAAACAGAATCAGTAATAAGCAAAGAGTAAACCTCAGAGTAATAAGTTAACTTTAGCGCCATTAGGATACAAACCTTCAGTTTGCAGTGTAGACTCCCAGTTGTTAATTCTTAGACCTAAATCAACATTCTTGCTAATTTGCTGTAGTTCTTATAACTAGGGAAGTGACAAGAGCAGTTACAGCCCTGCCAGGGAAGTGACAAAAGCAGTTACAGTTCTGCCAGGGAAGTGACAAGAGCAGTTACAGCCCTGCCAGGGAAGTGACAAGAGCAGTTACAGCCCTGCCAGGGAAGTAACAAGAGCAGTTACAGCCCTGCCAGGGAAGTGACAAGAGCAGTTACAGCCATGCCAGGGAAGTGACAAGAGCAGTTCAGCCCTGCCAGGGAAGTGACAAGAGCAGTTACAGCCATGCCAGGGAAGTGACAAGAGCAGTTACAGCCATGCCAGGGAAGTGACAAGAGCAGTTACAGCCATGCCAGGGAAGTGACAAGAGCAGTTCAGCCCTGCCAGTAAACTCCTGTTAAGATCCATCACTCTATATAAGAATTGTAGAACATTGCAGCAGGCTTTATAATTTGTTATGTTATGAAGTTGACTGAGCAAGTGATTTAAGGGAGGGATTACTATTGATTACTAAAGTGGGAGTGATTGCGGTGTTGGTGGTGGTGCTTGTAGTAGTGTTGGTGGCGGTGCTTGTAGTAGTGTTGGTGGCGGTGCTTGTAGTAGTGTTGGTGGCGGTGCTTGTAGTAGTGTTGGTGGCGGTGCTTGTAGTAGTGTTGGTGGTTTTAGACATTGTTTGTTTTGCGAAGTTGTTACTCTTTAATACAAGTGCTACTTAATACAAACACTAAAATATGAAAAAATGCATTAAGAGCGAAGCGTAATGAAATGCCAGCTTGGGTGGTCGGCTGATAACACAACACCGCCGTCAGCGCCAGCAGGTAGTGGCGGCAACGGCAGCAGCAGCAGTGGCGGCGGCCACAGTGGGCAGGGAAAGTAGTGTTCTCCGTCCCAGGTGGTGGGGGCTACGGACAGGTTCCGGGAGGACTGGTAAACGGGTGCAGTTGTAAAGTGGTCGGCTTTTACAGCCCCGGTGACCAAGAAGCCGACACTCAGGTAAGTGAAGTCAGCGTGAGAACCTCCTGGAGGAGGTGCATGTGTCGTCCAGTATAGCACCCGTGGGAATGTGGTGAGGGAATATCCCTCACTTCCCTAACAACCACAGGACACCAGTACCCTTAAGTCCCTTAAACAAGATGATGACGCCCTGACCCCTTTCCTCCCAAGTCACTCCTCAGTCTTCACTTCCATGGGCGCCCCTTTCTACTTATTTTTCTTTTCTCATCTTCGTCCAGCTTCTCCCTTCTCTTCCCATCAGATATCCAATCACGCCCAGCTCCTTCCCTCCGCCCACCTGCACAAGACTGACCACCAACACCACCATCGCTACCGCAGAAGCTATCGTTATCGCAGCCATTATGCCGCAGTCGATCATCGTGATGACATTATCTGCGCCATCATTGTGGGTATCATCGCCAGGACCGCCGCTGGGTTGCCAGCTACCCGACACCTCTATCAACACCGCGCCAGCCATCTCACTGCCAGAGTCTCGCCTTGTTCTTGTCCCGACAGCGATTGTTATGCAGGTCACTGTAGGCAGAACATATTAATACAGAAGGCTTTCCATGCTCAGTTATCAGTGGTTTATTGCCACTAAGCGAGGTATGCTGTATTATGTAAGAAATGTATTTCTATTCTAATATTGTCATTGCAAGTTGAACAATAGAATGAAGTTGATATTGCCAATAGCGTATCAACTATTCTGGCACTTTACTTTTCAGTAATAAAGATACCAGAGTGTTGCATATATGTCATGTTCAATAGGGTACAAGAACACGTGCAACAAATGTGACATTTTAGTTTGGCAACGTTTCGCTCTCGAGGAGCTTTGTCAAGGCGTTACATACAATACAAGGACACTGAGGCTATATGTATAGGGAAGAAATGGAGTTGTGAACTATTTATTCTCTGTGATGAATTATACACATGTGCAACAATTGTTTATCTTTACTTGTAAACGTTTCGCCATCCATTGGCTTTATTGATACAATACATGGATATAATCTAAAGACTAGAAATATGGACAGAAGACAGTGAAAGACGAGGCAGTCAGACCCTCAGTTTAAGAGCAGGTGATAAGCACCGTCGTCTTGAAGACTCTGAAGCACAGGCAGGAATAGTAGTGCTTATATACTGGAGTCATATAAGCAGGGAATTCCACCTACCAGTGACAATGCATTCGTCTGCTGCATCTCACTTGACTCCAGTATATAAACACCAATCTTCCTGCCTGTGCTTCGGTCTTAAGACTACGGTGTTCATAATCTGTTCCTATGCTGAGGGACAGATTATCTCGTCTTCCTCTGTCTTCTGTGCAGTTTTCAGATTAACTCTATGTATTGTATTGATAAATCCACTGGATGGCGAAACGTCTACAAATTAAAGCTACCAGATGTTGCACATGTGTCTAATTCTTCACAGAGAGTAAATATAGTTGACTCACTTTCTTACCCATTTAATCTATACCCTGTGTCCTTGTACTTTATTTAATGCCTTGACTAAGCTCCTGGATAGCGAAGCATTGCTACAATGAAATATCAAATTAGTTGTACATGTTTTCTTTTACGTAATATATTCATCCACTTGTCGGTATTTTACACCAGTAATATAAAAATATAATACTCTTATCTACTGCCTTTATAGCGGAAAGTTCACTTACTGGTGGAGGGACGCTGGCCAATAAATTCGCCGCTCGTGGCAAAATCTTAAAATAGGCCACAACAAATACTTGTCTGTTTCCACTGGAGATGAATCTCATCGCTTCAGTCACCTCCTACCACTACCTGGATCTCAGTTACAACAGTTTCCGACAACCTGGCTGCTATTTTATACCTTCCTCTCCTATAATACAACAGCACCAGTTATTAGCATGTGTTAAACCAGAACATTAAGTGTGGAGTACACAAGCCATGAGCACCTCATAACTAAACCGCAGACTGGGAGTCCCGGTGTCTACAGTACTCACTGCTGATTTACTCCTTATTATTTTCCTTGCTGCTTCCTCTCCTCTTCTTCTTCCTCCTCCTCCTCTACATGTGCAACACATGGCATCTTTGGAGACAAAACGTATAAATTACCGACACAGTGGATATACACAAATGCAGTATAATGCTACCTTTTATTGACAACGTTTTGCCCACACGGTGGGTTTTATCAAGTCACAAACAGATCTACGTGGGTAGAGAGGATGTGCATATATATATTTTGTTTGTATTGTATATCGCTGAACTTGTGTTCGTCACTCAGCATAAGGAGTGGTGTAGGCTCGATCCTATGTTCGTTGGTAATCTGATATGCACATATATAGTGAGCGTAGTGACGTGAAGAATCAGGTGAGGAATGTTGAAATTGTCCTCTTGTGTAGACTAATGACAGGTTGGACAAATATATGGCTGGAAAGAAGGTAAATTTTAGCAGTATCTCCACATCTTACACATCAACAGGACCTGTTGATGTGTAGGAGCCAAGAGGCTCAGCTATGTTGTAGAAACCGTTGTTCTGGCTGAAGGTGTTCTTCAGATGAGTGATGATTCTAAGATCGTGCGTCTCTGGGTATCTTGCTCCTGGCACCTTATATATACACATCCTCTCTCGTCAGGAAGATCTGTGGACGAAGTTGTCAATAAAGGAGCGCATAATAACCATTTGTGTCATGTGCAGCAGTTAGATATCTTTATTTCGAAGCGTTTCGCCTACACAGTAGACTTCATCAGTCGAGTACAGAGGCAGTAGAGAAGTAAAGACGATGTAATCACATCACCGTCCCGAACAATGTGAAGCAACAGAGTGGACACTTATACTGTCAAAGATGAGGCGCAGAAAATCTTGATGACAGAGGAAGCGGGACGCAATAGCAGAAGTAAGAATGCAATGATTGAGAGGCAGTGTAGCAAACCCATTGGCTAGGTCCTTCTCAAATTCAAAATTTCTCAATCGTTGGTAGTAGTCAGGCAATAAAGTTGCTGAAGATTTTCTCTGTATCAAGACACCGTTGAGTTGCACTCTCTGAAAGTGCCAGAATAACAATAGTACGAAATGCCACATGGGTAAGACACATGGGGAACAGTTAAGATTTATTTTATTCCGAAACGTTTCGCCTACACATGGTGTGCAGTGATGAGTGTTACCAGGTTGCGTAGTGATGAGTGTTACGAGAGTGTGTAGTGATGAGTGTTACCAGGGTGTGCAGTGATGAGTGTTACCAGGGTGTGTAGTGATGAGTGTAACCAGGGTGTGTAGTGATGAGTGTTACCAGGGTGTGTAGTGATGAGTGTTACCAGGTTGCGTAGTGATGAGTGTTACGAGGGTGTGTAGTGATGAGTGTTACCAGGGTGTGCAGTGATGAATGTTACCAGGGTGTGCAGTGATGAGTGTTACCAGGGTGTGCAGTGATGAGTGTTACCAGGGTGTGTAGTGATGAGTGTTACCAGGGTGTGCAGTGATGAGTGTTACCAGGGTGTGCAGTGATGAGTGTTACCAGGGTGTGCAGTGATGAGTGTTACCAGGGTGTGCAGTGATGAGTGTTACCAGGGTGTGCAGTGATGAGTGTTACCAGGGTGTGCAGTGATGAGGTTACCAGGGTGTGCAGTGATGAGTGTTACCAGGGTGTGCAGTGATGAGTGTTACCAGGGTGTGCAGTGATGAGTGTTACCAGGGTGTGCAGTGATGAGTGTTACCAGGGTGTGCAGTGATGAGTGTTACCAGGGTGTGAGGATGAGCTTACTCAGGGTGCAGTGAGAGACCGGGTGCAGGATGAGTGTTACAGGTGTGCAGGATGAGGTACGGGTGTCAGGATAGTGTACCAGGTTGGAGTGATGAGGTACAGGGTGTGTAGAGTTTACCAGGTGGCAGATGAGTTCCATGGTGCAGTAAGCAAGTAGATGAGATGTAACCATGGCAGTGATGTTAGTGCAGTATGAAGTGTCCAGGGTGTCAGTGATGAGTGTTACCAGGGCGTGAGTGATAGTGTTACAGGTGTGAGTGATGAGTGTTACCAGGGTGTGCAGTGATGAGTGTTACCAGGGTGTGCAGTGATGAGTGTTACCAGGGTGTGAGTGATGAGTGTTACCAGGGTGTGAGTGATGAGTGTTACCAGGGTGTGCAGGATGAGTGTTACCAGGGTGTGAGTGATGAGTGTTACCAGGGTGTGTAGGTGAGTGAGATGTTACCAGGGTGTGCAGTGATGAGTGTTACCAGGGTGTGCAGTGATGAGTGTTACCAGGGTGTGCAGTGATGAGTGTTACCAGGGTGTGCAGTGATGAGTTTACCAGGGTGTGCAGTGATGAGTGTTACCAGGGTGTGCAGTGATGAGTGTTACCAGGGTGTGCAGTGATGAGTGTTACCAGGGTGTGCAGTGATGAGTGTTACCAGGGTGTGCAGTGATGAGTGTACCAGGGTGTGCAGTGATGAGTGTTACCAGGGTGTGCAGTGATGAGTGTTACCAGGGTGCAGTGATGAGTGTTACCAGGGTGTGCAGTGATGAGTGTTACCAGGGTGTGCAGTGATGAGTGTACCAGGGTGTGCAGTGATAGTGTTACCAGGGTGTGCAGTGATGAGTGTTACCAGGGTGTGCAGTGATGAGTGTTACCAGGGTGTGCAGTGATGAGTGTTACCAGGGTGCAGTGATGAGTGTTACCAGGGTGGCAGTGATGAGTGTTACCAGGGTGTGAGTGATGAGTGTTACCAGGGTGTGCAGTGATGAGTTTACCAGGGTGTGCAGTGATGAGTGTTACCAGGGTGTGCAGTGATAGTGTTACCAGGGTGTGCAGTGATGAGTGTTACCAGGGTGTGCAGTGATGAGTGTTACCAGGGTGTGCAGGATGAGTGTTACCAGGGTGTGAGTGATGAGGTTACCAGGGTGTGCAGTATGAGTGTACCAGGGTGTGGTGAGTGAGTGTTACCAGGGTGTCAGTGATGAGTGTTACCAGGGTTGGAGTGATGAGTGTACCAGGGTGTGCGGATGAGTGTCACCGGGTGTGCAGTGATGAGTGTTACCAGGGTGTGAGTGAGATGTTCCAGGGTGTGAGTGATGAGTGTTACCAGGGTGTGCAGTGATGAGTGTTACCAGGTGTGTCCAGGGGTGAGTGATGATCCAGGGTGTGAGTGATGAGTTTCCAGGGTGTGATGATATTACAGGTGTGCAGTGATGTACAGGTGTGCAGTATGATACCAGGGTGTGCAGGATGAGTGTTACCAGGGTGGTGAGAGTGTACCAGGGTGTGCAGTGATGAGTTTACCAGGGTGTGCAGTGATGAGTGTTACCAGGGTGTGCAGTGATGAGTGTTACCAGGGTGTGCAGTGATGAGTGTTACCAGGGTGTGCAGTGATGAGTGTTACCAGGGTGTGCAGTGATGAGTGTTACCAGGGTGTGCAGTGATGAGTGTTACCAGGGTGTGCAGTGATGAGTGTTACCAGGGTGTGCAGTGATGAGTGTTACCAGGGTGTGCAGTGATGAGTATTACCAGGGTGTGCAGTGATGAGTGTTACCAGGGTGTGCAGTGATGAGTGTTACCAGGGTGTGCAGTGATGAGTGTTACTAGGGTGTGCAGTGATGAGTGTTACAAGGGTGTGCAGTGATGAGTGTTACCAGGGTGTGCAGTGATGAGTATTACCAGGGTGTGCAGTGATGAGTGTTACCAGGGTGTGCAGTGATGAGTGTTACCATGGTGTGCAGTGATGAGTGTTACCAGGGTGTGTAGTGATGTGTTACCAGGGTGGGTAGTGATGTGTTACCAGGGTGTGCAGTGATGAGTGTTACCACTGTGTGCAGTGATGAGTATTACCAGGGTGTGTAGTGATGTGTTACCAGGGTGGGTAGTGATGAGTGTTACCAGGGTGTGTAGTGATGTGTTACCAGGATGTGTAGTGATGAGTGTTACCAGGGTGTGTAGTGATGTGTTACCAGGGTGTGCAGTGATGAGTGTTACCAGGGTGTGCAGTGATGAGTGTTACCAGGGTGTGTAGTGATGTGTTACCAGGGTGGGTAGTGATGAGTGTTACCAGGGTGTGTTGTGATGAGTGTTACCAGGGTGTGTTGGGATGGGTGTTACCAGGGTGTGTTGTGATCGGTGTTACTAGGGTATGTTGTGATGGATGTTACCAGGGTGTGTTGTGATCGGTGTTACTAGTGTGTGTTGTGATCGGTGTTACCAGGGTGTGTTGTGATGAGTGTTACCAGGGTGTGTTGTGATGGGTGTTACCAGGGTGTGTAGTGATCGGTGTTACCTGGATGTGTTGTGATGAGTGTTACCAGGGTGTGTTTGATGGATGGGTGTTACCAGGGTGTGTTGTGATGTTTGTTACCAGGGTGTGTTGTGATGGGTGTTACCAGGGTGTGTTGTGATGGGTGTTACCAGGGTGTGTTGTAATGGGTGTTACCAGGGTGTGTTGTGATGGATGTTACTAGGGTGTGTTGTGATGGGCGTTACCTGGGTGTGTAGTGATCGGTGTTACCAGGGTGTGTAGTGATCGGTGTTACCAGGGTGTGTAGTGATCGGTGTTACCAGGGTGTGTAGTGATCGGTGTTACCTGGGTGTGTAGTGATCGGTGTTACCAGGGTGTGTAGTGATCGGTGTTACCAGGGTGTGTTGTGATGGTTGTTACCAGGGTGTAGTGATCGGTGTTACCATTGGTAACACCACAATAGTCATGGAGACTGTACTTGGTTTGAAAGTAATTTAAGATTTTATTGTAAAAAGTGTAAGGCCAGGACGCATCTGAGAGCAAGTGATGTGACGGGAGACAGCGATGTGACGGGAGACAGTGATGTGACGGGAGACAGTGATGTGACGGGAGACAGCCAGCAGCTGGACGATAAGTTAACACCTGTCGCGCTGTCGCGTTTCTTAGCTTTGTTTAGTGCCTAATTTTTGTATTTATCTTTTGTTGTTGGTGTTGTTGGCCAGGCTCCTGTAGCCTTGTTAGGTAAGTGCAGAGTGTACGGGGATCTTCATTGTGTTTACTTCCGTCAATGCTTGACCCAACACACTTCTCTCTCTACTCTACTTAATCATTGTTTCTTTCTCTCCCATACTAATTCTTAGAGTTGTCTCCGCCCATTCCTTATCATCCTCCTCTTCCTCCTCGTATTTAACCTGCCTCTACATCGTTTCCTTTCGTTTTTTCTCCTCTCTCTTCCTCCTCTTCGTCCTGTTTTTGCTCCTCCTCCTCTTCCTTTACTTCCTTTTTTAAGTCATTCTCTTTTAATTCCTTTCCCCCTTCTCATCGTCAGTCACCCCTACAAACCACTTCCCTTCGGCTTCCCCCTGTCCAGTGGTCTGTGGCCTGTGGTCTGTGACTGGTCTCACAGGTCGTTTTCTGGTCATGATGGCCATATGTCCTGGAAAGCGTCCTGGAGGTCCTAGACCATACTTCACTTAGGGTGGTCCCATCCCGGACAGTAGGACCGACGCAAGATGGGGCCCCGTGATGGACCACGAATCCCTTACGGTCTTAGGACCAACTTAACGCTCACCCTGGACCATTGACAGGTGTTGGTGGTAACCTCTATCCGTGTGTGTGCTGTTCAAGTAATCCCCAGAATATGTAAAGTGTGTTCTTATTTTAATCCCCAGAGTGTGTGATGGATTAATACTGCAATCCTATTTTTTGTGAGTGGTCTGTATATAATCTTCTGGTTGTGTGACGAAGGGTGAAGGTTTAATCTCAGATCTGTATAGAGTGGTGGTATAGTTCCAGGGTCATGTGGGGAGATGAGTGATATTACCTATTTGTACTCACATATTTGTGGGTGTAGGGGTCAAGTCAATGATCCTGCCCCCACCTCATCGCTGGTCACTACTAAGTCCACTCTCTCTCCCTGCTTCATGAGCTTTGTCGTATCCCTTCTTAAAGCTATGTATAAATCCTGCTTCCACTACATCACTCTCTAGATTGTTCCACTTCCTGACAACTCTGTGGCTGAATACTTCCTAACATCCCTGTTACTCATCTGAGTTTTCGACTTCCAGTTGTGTCCCCTTGTTGCTGTGTCCCATCTCTGAAACGTCCTGTCCCTATCCACCCTGTGAATTCCTCTCAGTATTTTATATGTTATCATGATCCACTTATCCCTCCTGTCCTTCAGTGTCGTCAGGTTGATTTCCCTTAATCTCTCCTCGTATGACATGATTCCTTACTCAGGTGTCGAAACGCTATTCTTAGCTTTGCTAGGCGCCCATATGCTGCAGCAGTCATTTGGTTGATGTGGGCCTCAGGAGATGTGCTCGGTATTATATTCACCCCAAGATCCTTTTACTTGAGTGAGGCTTGCAGTCTTTGGCCCCCTAGCCTGTACTATGTCTGCGGTCTTCTTTGACCTTTCCCCAATCTTCATGACTTTGCACTTGGTGGGGTTAAACTCCAGGAGCCAGTTGTTGAACCAGGTTTGCAGCCTGTAGAGATACCTTTGTAGTCCCATCTGATCTTTATCTGATTGAATTCTTTGCATTAGCTTCACATCGTCTGCAAACAGGGACACCTCTGAATCTATCCTTTCTGTCATGTCATTTACATATACCAGAGACAGCACCGGCCCTAGGACTGACCCTTTTGGGACTCCGCTCATCACAGGGGCCCACTCTGACACCTCGTCATGTACCATCACTCGTTGTTTCTTTCCTGTCAGGTATTGTTTGATCCATTGCAATGTCTTTTCTGTTATTCCTGCCTGCTCCTCTAGCTTTTGCACTAATCTCTTGTGTGGAACTGTGTCGAAGTCCTTCTTACAGTCCATGAAAATGCAGTCTACCCACCCATCTCTCTCTCTTATCTTACTTCTGTCACCTTGTGTGTGGGTGTGTGTGCGTGGGTTTGGGTGTTCGTGTATGTGTGTGTGTGTGTATACTTACCTAATTGTGGTTACAGGAGTCGATTCATAGCTCCTGGCCCCGCCAGGAGCTATGTGTGTGTGTGTGTGTTTGTCCGTGTGATAAAGGATATATATATATATATATATATATATATATATATATATATATATATATATATATATATATATATATATATATATATATATATATATATATATATATATATATATATATATATATATATATATATAGAGAGAGAGAGAGAGAGCATATAGAGTTCGGGGGCTCAGTTCTCTGTTACATGATCCACTTTTACGTAATAACTCAATTGTATCTAACTGAAGTCTACTTGGAGGATGTTCAGGGGTCAACGCCCCTGCACCCCAGTCCTTGACCAGGTCTCCCGGTGGATCAGGCCTGACCAACCAGGTTGTTACTGCTGGAAACACACAAACCAACATACGAACCACAGCCAGGCTGATCGGGTACTATGTAACCGTCCATTCCCTCTTGATGACAGCCAGAAGTCTATTGGTAATTGTGGGTTCAGCTGGTGACTCGTACCAGCTTAACTCTGGCACGAACTATGAAACAAGCGGGCAGGTAGTTTGCAGCGTGCTGGCAGCCAATCAAAACTCTCCACTCACGAGCACAATGAGAGGTGTAGTTGTTACATCCTACTTATGTACATAAGCTAATAGTTTAAGGCAAATAATAATATAAAGTATGACATATTAATGAAAAACACAGTAACATAAAATTATATGATAAAGCAATATATACATCATATTTATTGAGGCCTTATCTGAGGGCGCAACACTTCTCCTTAATAATGTAACTTAATTCTAGTCTTATTAAATTACTCCACCTTTATTAGTATACAAAATATTTACAGATGTGTTTATCTTACAAATTCTCTCTTTTCTGCTTTCTTATTTTGGATGTCTCAAGCCGGTGTTCGTTTTCCTGAAAACCCATTTAATAGGTCAATACGACCCTCTTACTCTGTAAAAAAAAAATCTTCCTCATTCGTTTCCTCATTAAGCTCTCAGCAGTGTTTATGAAGTCCTTCATTTTCCCTCAATGCTCCTCTGATAGCTCTTGTCTAATTTGTATATGATTATAGCCTTCCAATATCTTTATGCCTCTAGCTTTGTTTAGCAATTCTCCTTTATGTTTTATGTATGTAAATGTTATTCTTAGCGGTCTGTTCTTATCTTTCTCATATTTTCCAGCTCGCCTTCATCCCACTCTATGTTCTTGTATGCTAAGATCCGCTAATCATCTAGTCATTTCATTTAAGTCTTTTTCTTTGATTTTTTTTGTGTTTATATTTTTATTTCCTTTCTGCACAACAAAAAAACACTATAACTGCTTTCGCTGTGTGTGTGTGTGTGTGTGGGGAGTGTTTGTGTGGGGGAGGAGTGTTTGTGTGTGGGAGGAGTGTTTGTGTGTGGGAGGAGTGTTTGTGTGTGGGAGGAGTGTTTGTGTCTGATATGTGGAAGATGGCTAATGTAATTCCTATATTTAAAGCAGGGGACAAGTCACTACCGTCAAATTACCGCCCAATAAGCCTGACCTCAATTGTAGGCAAATTACTAGAGTCAATTATAGCTGATATTATTAGAAGCCATTTAGATAACCATAATTTGATTAATAATACTCAGCATGGATTCACGAGGGGCCGTTCCTCCTTATCTAATTTATTAACCTTCTTTAGTAAAGCTTTTGAGGCTGTTGATCACGATAAAGAATTCGATATTGTTTATTTAGATTTTAGTAGGCTTTTGATAGAGTACCGCACCAGAGACTGTTAAAGAAAGTGGCAGCTCATGGCATTGGGGAAAAAGTGCTGTCATGGATCGAGTCATGCCTCACCAATAGGAAGCAGAGAGTGTGCATAAATGGGTTAAATCCGAGTGGGGATCTGTAACAGTGGTGTTCCACAGGGATCACTCTACGCCCGTTGTTGTTTATAATATATATCAATGACCTTGATGAGGGAATTACTAGTGATATGAGCAAATTCGCCGATGACACGAAGATAGGTAGGATAATTGATTCTAACGTAGATGTCAGGGAACTTCAGGAGGATTTAGACAGACTCATTCCTGGTCAGAAAAGTGGCAGATGCAGTTCAATGTAGATAATGCAAGGTTCTGAAGCTCGGGAGTGTCCATAACCCAAGCACTTATAAGTTAAATAACGTAGAACTTAGCCATACAGATTGCGAAAAGGACTTGGGGTTATGGTAAGCAGCAACCTTAAACCAAGAAGCAATGCCTAAGCGTACGTAATAAGGCAAACAGATTACTGGGATTTATATCAAGAAGGTAAGCAACAGAAGTCCAGAGGTTATATTACAGCTTTATACATCGTTGTAAGGCCTTACCTAGATTACGCAGCTCAGTTCTGGTCTCCATATTACAGAATGGATATTAATTCATTAGAAAACATTCAGCGTAGAA
This sequence comes from Cherax destructor, assembly GCA_009830355.1. Classification (NCBI taxonomy): domain Eukaryota; kingdom Metazoa; phylum Arthropoda; class Malacostraca; order Decapoda; family Parastacidae; genus Cherax; species Cherax destructor. Next base: position 17,250 of record WNWK01009110.1, on the reverse strand, counting down.
TGACTAAATTAATACATAGCATTAGAAATCTTCCGTATGAAGAAAGATTGAAAACCCTAAAATTACATTCACTTGTAAGACGAAGAATGAGGGGAGACATGATCGAGGTATACAAGTGGAAAATGGGTATTAACAAAGGGGATATAAATAAGGTCTTGAGAATATCTCTCCAAGAGAGAACCCGCAATAATGGATTCAAATTAGATAAGTTTAGATTTAGAAAGGATATAGGAAAGTATTTGTTAATACCCATTTTCCACTTGTATACCTCGATCATGTCTCCCCTCATTCTACGTCTTACAAGTGAATGTAATTTAAGGGTCTTCAATCTTTCTTCTTAAGGAAGATTTATAATGCTATATATTAATTTAGTCATTCTACGCTGAATGTTTTCTAACGAATTAATATCCATTCTGTAATATGGAGACCAGAACTGAGCTGCGTAATCTAGGTGAGGCCTTACTAACGATGTATAAAGCTGTAATATAACCTCTGGACTTCTGTTGCTTACACTTCTTGATATAAATCCCAGTAATCTGTTTGCCTTATTACGTACGCTTAGGCATTGCTGACTTGGTTTAAGGTTGCTGCTTACCATAACCCCCAAGTCCTTTTCGCAATCTGTATGGCTAAGTTCTACGTTATTTAACTTATAAGTGCTTGGGTTATGGACACTCCCGAGCTTCAGAACCTTGCATTTATCTACATTGAACTGCATCTGCCACTTTTCTGACCAGGAATTGAGTTTGTCTAAATCCTCCTGAAGTTCTCTGACATCTACGTTTGAATAAATTATCCTACCTATCTTCGTGTCATCGGCGAATTTGCTCATGTCACTTGTAATTCATTCATCAAGGTCATTGATATATATTATAAACAACAACGGGCCTAAGACTGATCCCTGTGGAACACCACTTGTTACAGATCCCCACTCGGATATAACCCCATTTATGCACACTCTCTGCTTCCTATTGGTGAGCCATGACTCGATCCATGACAGCACTTTTCCCCAATGCCATGAGCTGCCACTTTCTTTAACAGTCTCTAGTGTGGTACTCTATCAAAAGCCTTACTAAAATCAAAATAAACAATATCGAATTCTTTATCGTGATCAACAGCCTCAAAAGCTTTACTAAAGAAGGTTAATAAATTAGATAGGGAGGAACGGCCCCTCGTGAATCCATGCTGAGTATCATTAATCAAATTATGGTTATCTAGATGGCTTCTAATAATATCAGCTATAATTGACTCTAGTAATTTGCCTACAATTGAGGTTAGGCTTATTGGGCGGTAATTTGACGGTAGTGACTTGTCCCCTGCTTTAAAAATAGGAATTACATTAGCCATCTTCCACATATCAGACACTACACCTGTTTGAAGAGATAAATTAAAAATATTAGATATTGGTTCACAGAGTTCCATTTTGCATTCCTTAAGAACCCTTGCAAAAAGCTCATCAGGACCCGGCGATTTATTTTGTTTCAGTCGGTCTACTTATTTCATAACCATTTCGCTAGTGACTGTGATATTTCATAATTTATCTTCTTCAGGGCCACTATAAAAATTAATTACTGGAATATTATTAGTGTCTTCCTGTGTGAAAACCGAGAGAAAATAATTATTAAAAATAGAGCACATATCATTCTCCTTGTCAGTAAGATGCCCAGAGTTATTTTTAAGGGGACCTATCTTATCCCTAACTTTTGTTCTATAAACCTGGAAAAAACTTTTTGGGTTAGTTTTTGAATCCCTAGCAACTTTAATTTCATAGTCCAGTTTAGCTTTTCTTATACCCTTTTTAACGTCCCTCTTAATGTCAGTATACTGATTTATATGATGACCCTCACCTCTATTTATGCGCCTATAAATTCCTTTCTTCTGCCCTAAAAGAGATTTGAGCCTATTATTCATCCATTTTGGGTCATTTCTACTTGATCTAATTTCTTTATACGGGATAAATGTTCTTTGGGCTGCCTGTATAGTGTTAAGAAAGCCGTCATATTGATAGCTCTCTTCGTTACCCCAGTCCACAGTTGATAAGTGTTCTCTAAGTCCATTATAATCTGCTAAGCGAAAGTCTGGGACTGTTACTGAATTATCCCTACTATCATACATCCAATCAATGCTAAAGGTAAATTGATTTGTGGTCACTTGTGCCGAGTTCGTCTGTAATTTGTGAAAAGATGTCACCACCACCCTTGTGGGAAGATACCACCACCACTCTGGTAGAAAGATGTAACCACCACCACCACCCTCGTAGGAAGATGTCACCACCACCCTTGAGGGAAGATGTCACCACCACCCTTGAGGTAAGATGTCACCACCACCCTTGAGGGAAGATGTTACCACCACCACCACCTCCCTTGTAAGAAGATGTCACCATCCTCCTTGTGGGAAGATGTCACCACCACCCTTGCGGGAAAATGTCACCACCACCACCACCCATGTGGGAAGATGTCACCACCACCACTGAAACTCTTGTAGGAAGATGTCACCACCACTACCACCCTTGTGGGAAAATGTCTCCACCACCACCGTTGTGGGAAGATGTCACCACCACCACCGTTGTGGGAAAATGTCATCACCATCACCACCCTTGTGCGAAGATGTCACAACTACCACCTTCTCCCTTGAAGGAAGATGTCACCACCACCATCATCGTGTAGCACGTCACCACTACCTCCATCATTGTGACAGCACGTCAGCACCACCACTACCATCGTGGCAACACGTCAGCACTACTATTGTGGCAATACGTCAGCACCACCATCGTGGCAGCACGTCAGCACCACCATCGTGACAGCACGTCAGCACCACCATCGTGACAGCACGTCAGCACCACCATCGTGGCAGCACCGTCAGCACCACCATCGTGGCAGCACGTCAGCACCACCATCGTGGCAGCACCGTCAGCACCACCATCGTGGCAGCACCGTCGTCAGCACCACCATCGTGGCAGCACCGTCAGCACCACCATCGTGGCAGCACGCCAGCACCACCATCGTGACAGCACGTCAGCACCACCATCGTAGCAGCACCGTCAGCACCACCATCGTGGCAGCACGTCAGCACAACCATCGTGGCAGCACGTCTGCACTTCGGCGTCACACTACCTTTTCGTGTATTTTTTTTTTTTTTTTTTTTTGGTTATTACGGTTGACTTGTGAGTCAAAGTCAGAGCCGCGCGTGGTGGGAACAATGGTGGTCTGGTGACTGTTTACTTCACCTTCCTTACCTCACCTTCCCCATCACCTTTATCTTCCCTTCACCACCCCTTTAAGCTCCCTTCCCTTGACACAAACAAAGCCTTCCTTACTCTTTTTCCCTTTCACTATTCCCTTTCTTCACCCTCCCACGAAACATTTTGTTATTTTTCTTTCTCCCTTCTCTCTTCTCCTCCTCCTCCTCCCCCTTCTCTTCCCCCTCGTCTTCCACCCTCCTTTTCCTCCTCCTCATCCTCCTTCCCCTCCCTTTTCTTCTCCTTAGTCTTAATGTCAACAATAACACCTCAGAGAATAAGACGCAACAATTGACTAACATGACGGATGTTTCTTAACCTTATCCTCACTAAAGCGTGTATCCTTAATTCAGGGAAGGTTGGAGAGGCCATTCTAAGTGCGTCCTTAATTCAGGGAAGGTTGGAGGCATTCCAAGTGCGTCCTTAATTCAGGGAAGGTTGGAGAGGCCATTCCAAGTAAGTCCTTAATTCAGGGAAGGTTGGAGAGGCCATTCCAATTGCGTCCTTAATTCAGGGAAGGTTGGAGAGGCCATTCCAAGTGCGTCCTTAATTCAAGGAAGGTTGGCGAGGCCATTCCATGTGTGTCCTTACTGTAAATGATGTAGGAAATTGTAAATGATGCAGGAGATTGTAAATTGATGAAGGAGATTGTAAATAATACAGGATATTAATAATGGTGTAGGTAATTGTAAATGATGCAGGAGTTTGTGAATGATGAAGGAGATTGTAAATGCTACCTATACACATCTACTGAGGGGAAAACAAGAGATTGATTAAAAAATGTCAAACATTATCTGGAAAGAAGAATTATTCACAGCCTTAAAAATATCCCCAAAGATTTTTTTGTAAATATATAAAGAATAAGCAATAATGGATTCAAACTGAAATGTGACCAGAAAGTGATGGTAACGGTACAATGACGCGTACCAGTGAAGAAATGTGACCAGAAAATGACGGTAACGGTACAATGACGCGTACCAATAAAGAAATGGTATCTGTTCGAAATATCTGTTTTTCAGTTCGTTCTACACTCAGAACCAACCTACGTCACCTGAATTTTTTTAACTGTATTGAAACAGATCGCTAAACACCAGTGAAACTTATACCAAGACTACACCGAAATGAACGATATATTAACAGAATCTACTTACCATATTGCATGCCTGTTAACATTTAAACTGAACAAATAAGAAAAAAAAAACAAATTGTTAAGTGATTGAAAATGGACAAATGTTGCTCCCTTAAATAACAAAAAAGGCACAATACCGTGACTGGAACAATACACACACAACCCGCACATATAAACAGAGAGGAGCTTACGACGACGTTTCGGTCCGACTTTGATCATTTACAAAGTCACACTAACACAATGTTGCTCCCGTACTTATAACATAAGAACATAAGAAAGAAGGAACACTGCAGCAGGCCTACTGGCCCATGCGAGGCAGGTCCAAGTCTCCCACCGGCTTAAGCCAATGCCCCGACCCAGCCAGGTCAGGTTACATTCACTTAAGGAAGGAGCACGGCATCTGACCTAGTAGCACAAACTAGTCAGGTCCAACTCACACCCACCCGCACCCACTCATATATTTATCTAGCCTATTTTTAAAACTACACAACGTTTTAGCCTCTATAACTGTACTCGGGAGTTTGTTCCACTCATCGACAACTCTATTACCAAACCAATGCTTTCCTATATCCCTTCTGAATCTGAATTTATCCAACTTAAAGCCATTGCTTCGAGTCCTGTCAATACAAGATAATTTTAGCACGCTATTTACATCCCCTTTATTTATTCCTGTTTTCCATTTATACACCTCAATCATATCCCCCCTAATTCTACGCCTTTCTAGAGAGTGCAGATTCAGGGCCCTCAGTCTATCCTCATAGGGAAGATTTCTGATACATGGGATCAACATAACGGGATACAGTTTGTTTCCTCTTTTGTCGCCCCGTCAAGTTGATTTCAGTCGTGGGCAAACTAATAAAAATTATAACGAGAGACAGTATTATATATTCACCAGAAAACAGTAATCTGTTGACCAGAAAAAACACAGTCATTGCAATAAAATCTCCTGTCTAACAGTTGCACTGCAGCTCGTCACCTACAGTTAAAACAGTTTAGAGCAGCAAGTGGCCACACATGCAGTGCAGCACAACTTGAAGGCATGCAACAAGGTACTAAATAGGATATTAGTAAACAAAAGACTTATAACAAAGGTAGCAATTTTAAGGAGTGGATAAGTGATTGGACCACTAATACTAAGCAGTGAGCAGTTATCGAGGTGAGTGGCGAAGAGTGACGAGTAGTCTCCCTCAGTAGTCACTCCTGGTTCAGCCTAGTTCTTAATCCACGTAAACAAAGCTTACACCCAGAATTGCCTAGTTCATGGATAACACGAAATTTAGGAGACATGATTAGGAGAAGCAGTGGAAAGAATCATCGAGACAGGCGGCTTAAAATTACTGAGTACTACATGATTTTTTTTTTACAAGACATATCATTCATTGGAATACCATATTCCCTGAAGTTGTTACTGTTATATCCCTGCAGTCCTTCAGAGAGTCACTTCGCTCAAACATGACAAGTATTGGCTTCTACAAATCATTGATCACTCTGGGCGGTGTCTTATGACACCCTGGCGGAATTTCTGGACCTACACTCGAAGTCCACTTGGCCACAGTACTCGCGGTACACTCTAGAGTGAATATAGAAAAGAGTAAGATGATGAGGATAACAAAAAAATAAGTAATGAAAGACTGGATATCAGATTGGAGGGAGAGAGTATGGAAGACGTGAATGTATTCAGATATTTGGGAGTTGACTTGTCAGCAGATGGGTCTATGAAACACGAGGTGAATCATAGAATTGATGAGCGGAAAAAGGTGAGTGATGCAGTGAGTCTGTGGAGACAACATTATCCATGGACGCGAAGACAGTAATGTATGATAGTATAGTTATACCAACACTCTTATGTGTGCGATGCATGGGTGGTGAATGTTGCAACAAGGAGAAGGTTGGAAGCAGTGCAGATGTGTCTGAGGGCAATGTGCCGTGTGAATATAATGCAGAGAATTCGTAGCTTGGAGATTAGGAGGAGGTGAGGGCTGAGGAAGGGTTGTTGAGGGGGTTCGGACATTTAGAGAGGATGGAACAAAACAGAATAACTTGGAGAGAGTATAAATCTGTAGTGGAGGGAAGGCGGGGTAGGGGTCGTCCTAGGAAAGTTTGGTAGGAGGGTGTAAAGAAGGCTTTGTGTGAGAGTTTTTTTTTTTCAGGCCACCTTGCTTTGATGGTAAATGGCCGATGTGTTAATAAATATGTGTCTATGTATATATATGTCGTGTCGAATTGGTAAAACTCGTCAATTAGCATGAACTCATTTAAAATTAAGTTCTTTCTAAAGCTTTCTCTTACACATTAAACGATATATATTTTTTAATTTATTTTAATATAAAAATTAATGATTTTGTACCAAAAGAACCTTAGGAAACTTACCTAACCTTATTATAACAAGTGCAATTTAACCTAATCCAACTAAATATATTTTATATAAGTTTACAATAATTTAATAAACAAACACAATGTAATATATTTTTTTCGTTAGGCTCAGAATGATTTTTGCAAAATTATGGCACATACAAATTTCCGCTTGCCCTATTCGGTAAGAAGTGCGTTGCTATTTAAGCCAAAATCGCAAATTTGACTTATTAGGCACGACATTATAATATATATATATATATGTCGTGCCGATTAGGTAAAACCTGTCAGTTAGCAAGAACTCATTTAAAATTAAGTCCTTTCTAAAATTTTCTCTTATACGCTTTAAAGATATATTTTTTTCATTTATGTTAATGTAAAAAATTATAATTTTGTACCAAAAGAAACATTAAAAACCTACCTAAGCTTATTACAACAAGCGCAATTAAATTTAGCCTAACCCAACTAAATATATTTTAGATACGTTAACATTAATTTAAAATTAAACAAACACAATGAAATATATTTTTTTCGTTAGGTTCAGAATGATTTTTGCGAAATTATTGCATACACAAATTTTCGCTTGTCTTATATGGCAAGAAGAGCGTCGCTATTTAAGCCAAAATCGCAAGTTTTACCTAATCGGCACGACTATATATATATATATATATATATATATATATATATATATATATATATATATATATATATATATATATATATATATATAACGAGCATGAATTACGTGTACGTATATTGTTATAGCTATCAATAATGTAACAGATGAAATACAGAGAGGTTGTAGTTCATGAGCTCGATACTCTCTCTCTCTCTCTCTCTCTCACTCACTCACTCACTCACTCCTCTCTCTCTCTCTCTCTCTCTCCTCACTCACTCCTCTCTCTCTCTCTCTCTCTCTCACTCAGTCACTCTCTCTCTCTCACTCCTCTCTCTCTCTCTCTCTCTCTCTCTCTCTCTCTCTCTCTCTCTCTCAGTGTAGCTGCGGGAGGGGTAGAGTCCCCAGTAGTCCCCTGGTACAAGTCTACAGTAAAAGATTTCTTAACCAGCTTTTTTTCGCACGTGTTAAGGGAACAGAGCCTCACACCCACACTGTGTGAGTGTGGTGGGAAGCCTCACACCCACACTGTGTGAGTGTGGTGGGAAGCCTCGCACCCACACTGTGTGAGTGTGGTGGGAAGCCTCGCACCCACACTGTGTGAGTGTGGTGGGAAGCCTCACACCCACACTGTGTGAGTGTGGTGGGAAGCCTCGCACCCACACTGTGTGAGTGTGGTGGGAAGCCTCGCACCCACACTGTGTGAGTGTGGTAGGAAGCCTGCACTCACATTGTGTGAGTGTGGTGGGAAGCCTAACACCCACACTGTGTGAGTGTGGTGGGAAGCCTCACACCCACACTGTGTGAGTGTGGTGGGAAGCCTCACACCCACACTGTGTGAATGTGGTGGGAAGCCTCGCACCCTCACTGTGTGAGTGTGGTGGGAAGCCTCGCACTCACACTGTGTGAGTGTGGTGGGAAGCCTCGCACCCACACTGTGTGAGTGTGGTGGGAAGCCTCACACCCTCACTGTGTGAGTGTGGTGGGAAGCCTCGCACCCACACTGTGTGAGTGTGGTGGGAAGCCTCACACCCACACTGTGTGAGTGTGGTGGGAAGCCCTGCACCCTCACTGTGTGAGTGTGGTGGAAGCCTCGCACTCACACTGTGTGAGTGTGGTGGAAGCCTGCACCCACACTGTGTGAGTGTGGTGGGAAGCCTCGCACCCACACTGTGTGAGTGTGGTGGGAAGCCTCACACCCTCACTGTGTGAGTGTGGTGGGAAGCCTCGCACCTCACTGTGTGAGTGTGGTGGGAAGCCTCGCACTCACACTGTGTGAGTGTGGTGGGAAGCCTCGCACCCACACTGTGTGAGTGTGGTGGGAAGCCTAACACCCACACTGTGTGGTGGGAAGCCTCGCACCCTCACTGTGTGAGTGTGGTGGGAAGCCTCGCACCCACACTGTGTGAGTGTGGTGGGAAGCCTCACACCCTCACTGTGTGAGTGTGGTGGGAAGCCTCCACCCACACTGTGTGAGTGTGGTGGGAAGCCTCACACCCTCACTGTGTGAGTGTAGTGGGAAGCCTCGCACTCACACTGTGTGAGTGTGGTGGGAAGCCTCGCACCCACACTGTGTGAGTGTGGTGGGAAGCCTAACACCCACACTGTGTGAGTGTGCTGGGAAGCCTCGCACCCTCACTGTGTGAGTGTGGTGGAAGCCTCGCACTCACACTGTGTGAGTGTGGTGGGAAGCCTGCACCCACACTGTGTGAGTGTGGTGGGAAGCCTCACACCCTCACTGTGTGAGTGTGGTGGAAGCCTCGCACTCACACTGTGTGAGTGTAGTGGAAGCCTCGCACCCACACTGTGTGAGTGTGGTGGGAAGCCTCACACCCTCACTGTGTGAGTGTGGTGGAAGCCTCGCACCCACACTGTGTGAGGTGGGGAAGCTCCACCCACACTGTGAGTGTGGTGGAAGCCTCGCACCCTCACTGTGTGAGTGTGGTGGGAAGCCTCGCACTCACACTGTGTGAGTGTGGTGGAAGCCTCGCACTCACACTGTTTGAGTGTGGTGGGAAGCCTCGCACCCTCACTGTGTGAGTGTGGTGGGAAGCCTCACACCCACACTGTGTGAGTGTGGTGGGAAGCCTCACACCCTCACTGTGTGAGTGTGGTGGGAAGCCTCACACCCACACTGTGTGAGTGTGGTGGGAAGCATCGCACTCACACTGTGTGAGTGTGGTGGGAAGCCTCGCACCCTCACTGTGTGAGTGTGGTGGGAAGCCTCGCACCCACACTGTGTGTGAGTGTGGTGGGTAGCCTCGCACCCTCACTGTGTGAGTGTGGTGGGAAACCTCGCACCCTCACTATTTGAGTGTGGTGGGAAGCCTCGCACCCACACTGTGTGTGAGTGTGGTGGAAAGCCTCGCACCCACACTGTGTGTGAGTGTAGTGGAAAGCCTCGCACCCACACTGTGTGTGAGTGTCGTGGGAAGCCTCGCACCTACACCGAGTGTGAGTGTGGTGGGAAGCCTCGCACCCACACCGAGTGTGAGTGTGGTGGGAAACCTCGCACCCTCACTATGTGAGTGTGGTGGGAAGCCTCGCACCCACACTGTGTGTGACTGTGGTGGGAAGCCTCGCACCTACACCGAGTGTGAGTGTGGTGGGAAGCCTCGCACCCACACCGAGTGTGAGTGTGGTGGGAAGCCTCGCACCCACACCGAGTGTGAGTGTGGTGGGAAGCCTCGCACCCACGTTGTGAGTGTGAGGGAGTGTGTGGTAGGAAGTCTCACACCCACGCTGTGACTGTGTGAGTGTTTGGTGGAAAGCCTCACACGCACGTTGTGAGTGTGTGAGAGTGTGGTGGGAAGCCTCACACCCACGCTGTGAGTTTGAGTGTGTGTGTTGGGAAGCCTCATACCCACGCTGTGAGTGTGTGAGAGTGTGGTGAGAAGCCTCACACCCACGCTGTGAGTGAGTGTGGTGGGAAGCCTCACACCCACGTTGTGAGTGTGTGAGAATCTGTGGTGGGAACCTTCACATCCACGCTGTGAGTGTGTGTGTGGAGGGAAGCCTCACACCCACGTTGGGAGTGTGTGAGAGTGTGTGGTGGGAAGCCTCACACCCACGCTGTGTGTGAGAGTGTATGTGGTGGGAAGCCTCACACCCACCCTGTGAGTGTGTTTGTGGTGGGTAGCCTCGCACCCGCCCTGTGAGTGAGAGTGTGTGGTGGGAAGCCTTGCACCCGCCCTGTGAGTGTGTGAGAGGGTGTGGTGGGAAGCCTCGCACCCGCCCTGTGAGTGTGTGAGAGGGTGTGGTGGGAAGCCTTGCACCCGCCCTGTGTGTGAGAAGGTGTGGTGGGAAGCCTTGCACCCGCCCTGTGAGTGAGAGGGTGTGGTGGGAAGCCATGCACCCGCCCTGTGAGTGAGAGGGTGTGGTGGGAAGCCCTGCACCCGCCCTGTGAGTGAGGTGTGGTGGGAAGCCCTGCACCCGCCCTGTGAGTGAGAGGTGTGGTGGGAAGCCCTGCACCCGCCCTGTGAGTGAGAGGGTGTGGTGGGAAGCCTTGCACCCGCCCTGTGAGTGAGAGGGTGTGGTGGGAAGCCCTGCACCGCCCTGTGAGTGAGAGGGTGTGGTGGGAAGCCTTGCACCCGCCCTGTGAGTGAGAGGGTGTGGTGGGAAGCCCTGCACCCGCCCTGTGAGTGAGAGGGTGTGGTGGGAAGCCTTGCACCCGCCCTGTGAGTGAGAGGGTTTGGTGGGAAGCCCTGCACCCGCCCTGTGAGTGAGAGGGTGTGGTGGGAAGCCTTGCACCCGCCCTGTGAGTAAAGTAAAGTAAATTTTATTTCATTGCAGATTTACATAGGTATTGGTAGTTACAATATAAACTGGTGCAAGGAGAGCCATTGACATGCCATGGCATTAGGGGCAGCTTAATCTAGTGACTTATAGACTATGTACATAATATTATTCTATTCTATTCTATATGATCTGCCGGTATGGATCCCGGCCCGGGTCTCTACATAATATTAGAGAAATTTATTGAGTTTATTCTAGTTAAAATTTGTTTTCAAATTACAATATGATGATATTATACTGTTAAAATTATAATATAATGATATTAAATTGTAACAAGTGTTTAGGAGGATGGTAATATAAAATTGAGATTATCTTAATTAAGGAAAGTAACATTGAGCATTTTTGAAAGTAACTTATAGTATGAGTATTTAGTTTTGGGTGAGTAGGTGGTTTTTGAGTAGAGTCTTAGTTTGATTTTTAGACAAGGTTATCTTAATATTTACTGGTAATGAATTCCAGATTCTGGAGCCCTTTATGTGCATAGAATTTTTACATAAGTTGATATGAACTCGGGGTATATAAAAAAGGGATCTGTGTCTTGTGTTGTGGTCATGGATCCTATTAAAGTTGGTGAGGAGAATTTTGAGCGGAGGATTTATATTAGAGTGTAAAGTTTTATATATGTAGTAGGCACAAGAATAAGTATGAATGTTCTTTACGGTGAGTTGTTTTAGACTTTTGAATATTGGTGGAGTATGCATTCTGGAGTGGGAATTTATCATTCTTACTGCAGCCTTTTGCTGGGTTATGAGTGGTCTAAGGTGATTTAATGTTGTTGATCCCCATGCTCAGATTCCATAGGTGAGATAAGGGTAGATAAGTGAATGATATAGTGCAAGGAGAGCTGGTTGTGGCACATAGTAGCGTATCTTTGATAATATGCCTACTGTCTTTGAGATTTTCTTGGAAATTTGTTGTATATGTGTTTGGAATTTAAGACTAATGTCAAGGTGGATTCCTAGGAATTTTCCCTCTGTGAGTCTTGTGATGGGTGAACCATTGAGCGTTATGTTAAGTGGAACATTTGAGGCTTTGTTTCCAAACTGTATGAAGTAGGTCTTGTCAGTATTAAGAGTAAGTTTGTTAGTCGTCATCCATGTTGATATTTTATGTAATTCGGCATTAACAGTGTTGTCCAGTATGACTGGATTTGGGTGAGAGAAGACATATGTTGTGTCATCTGCAAATAAAATGGGTTTGAGTAGTTGTGATGCATTCGGTAGGTCATTTATGTAAATGAGGAATAGGAGTGGCCCCAGGACACTTCCTTGAGGGACTCCGACTGTAATTTGTTGTGTGGAAGAGTTTGCTCCATTTGTGTACACGTATTGGCTTCTGTTGCTAAGGTATGACTTAAGGTAGTTGAGGGGGTGCCCCCTTATACCATAGTGTGCTAATTTTGTGAGCAGTAAATCATGGTCGACTGTATCAAAAGCTTTGCGTAGATCAATGAAGATTCCCAGTGGGACTTCTTTCTTCTCAAGTGCGGTGTATATTAACTCCAACATATGCATAACAGCATCGTTTGTGCTTTTGTTTGTCCCGAATCCAAATTGACAGGGGTTGAGTACAATGTGTGAGACGAGGTAGGAATAGATCTGTCTAAGAATTAATTTTTCGAAGATTTTAGAAAGCAGTGGTAAATTAGAAATTGGTCTATAATTATTCAAGTCTGTTTGATCACCTCCTTTGTGGATCGGGGTGACCCTAGCTATTTTGAGAATTGATGGGAAGGTAGAGGCTTCAAAGGATTTATTGAATAGTGTTGCTATAATTGGTGACAGTACCTGTGAAGCTTTTTTGTACATAAAAGGTGGTAAGCTGTTTATGTCTCCTGCCTTGTTTCTAATTTATGAGCGAGACTTCAATTAGGTTGGTAGGAGCTAGGAATAGTGTATTAGGGTAGGTGTTTGTGAGGTAGTCTGTTGGACGGGTGTTCGAGCTTGGAATTTTACTCGCTAGATTCTTTCCTATGGTGGAGAAGAAAACATTAAGTCTGTTTGCTGTCTCAGTAGGTCAGTAGTGAGTGAGAGTTTGTGGTGGGAAGCCTTGCACCCGCCCTGTGAGTGAGTGAGAGGGTGTGGTAGGAAGCCTTGCACCCGCCCTGTGAGTGAGTGTGTGTGGTGGGAAGCCTTGCACCCGCCCTGTGAGTGAGTGAGAGGGTGTGGATTGAAGCCTTGCACCCGCCCTGTGAGTGAGTGAGAGGGTGTGGAGGGAAGCCTTGCACCCGCCCTGTGAGTGAGTGAGAGGGTGTGGTAGGAAGCTTTGCACCCGCCCTGTGAGTGAGTGAGAGTGTGTGATGGGAAGCCTTGCACCCGCCCTGTGAGTGAGTGAGATGTGTGGAGGAAGCCTTGCACCCGCCCTGTGAGTGATTGAGAGGGTGTGGTGGGAAGCCTTGCACACGCCCTGTGAGTAAGTGAGAGTGTGTGGAGGGATGCCTTGCACCCGCCCTGTGAGTGAGTGAGAGTGTGTGGTGGGATGCCTTGCACCCGCCCTGTGAGTGAGTGAGAGTGTGTGGTGGGAAGCCTTGCACCCGCCCTTGAGTGAGTGAGAGTGTGTGGTGGGAAGCCTTGCACCCGCCCTGTGAGTGAGTGAGAGGGTCTGGTGGGATGCCTTGCACCCGCCCTGTGAGTGGGTGAGAGTGTGTGGAGGGAAGCCTTGCACCCGCCCTGTGAGTGAGTGAGAGTGTGTGGTGGGAAGCCTTGCACCCGCCCTGTGAGTGAGTGAGAGTGTGTGGTGGGAAGCCTTGCACCCGCCCTGTGAGTGAGTGAGAGGGTGTGGTGGATGCCTTGCACCCGCCCTGTGAGTGGGTGGAGTGTGTGGAGGAAGCTTTGCACCCGCCCTGTGAGTGAGTGAGAGTGTGTGGTGGGAAGCCTTGCACCCGCCCTGTGAGTGAGTGAGAGGGTGTGGTAGGAAGCCTTGCACCCGCCCTGTGAGTGAGAGTGTGGTGGGAAGCCTTGCACCCGCCCTGTGAGTGAGTGAGAGGGTGTGGTAGGAAGCCTTGCACCCGCCCTGTGAGTGAGTGTGTGTGGTGGGAAGCCTTGCACCCGCCCTGTGAGTGAGTGAGAGGGTGTGGATTGAAGCCTTGCACCCGCCCTGTGAGTGAGTGAGAGGTGTGGAGGGAAGCCTTGCACCCGCCCTGTGAGTGAGTGAGAGGGTGTGGTGGGAAGCCTTGCACCCGCCCTGTGAGTGAGTGAGAGTGTGTGGTGGGAAGCCTTGCACCCGCCCTGTGAGTGAGTGAGAGGGTGTGGTAGGAAGCCTTGCACCCGCCCTGTGAGTGAGTGTGTGTGGTGGAAGCCTTGCACCCGCCCTGTGAGTGAGTGAGAGGGTGTGGTAGGAAGCCTTGCACCCGCCCTGTGAGTGAGTGTGTGTGGGAAGCCTTGCACCGCCCTGTGAGTGAGTGAGAGGTGTGGATTGAAGCCTTGCACCCGCCCTGTGAGTGAGTGAGAGGGTGTGGAGGGAAGCCTTGCACCCGCCCTGTGAGTGAGTGAGAGGGTGTGGTAGGAAGCTTTGCACCCGCCCTGTGAGTGAGTGAGAGTGTGTGGTGGGAAGCCTTGCACCCGCCCTGTGAGTGAGTGAGAGTGTGTGGAGGGAAGCCTTGCACCGCCCTGTGAGTGAGTGAGAGGGTGTGGTGGAAGCCTTGCACACGCCCTGTGAGTAAGTGAGAGTGTGTGGAGGGATGCCTTGCACCCGCCCTGTGAGTGAGTGAGAGTGTTGTGGGATGCATTGCACCCGCCCTGTGAGTGAGTGAGAGTGTGTGGTGGAAGCCTTGCACCCGCCCTGTGAGGAGTGAGAGTGTGTGGTGGGAAGCCTTGCACCCGCCCTGTGAGTGAGTGAGGGTGTGGTGGGATGCCTTGCACCCGCCCTGTGAGTGGTGAGAGTGTGTGAGGGAAGCCTTGCACCCGCCCTGTGAGTGAGTGAGAGTGTGTGGTGGGAAGCCTTGCACCCGCCCTGTGAGTGAGTGAGAGTGTGTGGTGGGAAGCCTTGCACCCGCCCTGTGAGTGAGTGAGAGTGTGTGGTGGGAAGCCTTGCACCCGCCCTGTGAGTGAGTGAGAGTGTGTGGTGGGAAGCCTTGCACCCGCCCTTACTGACAAGGAGAATGATATGTGCTCTATTTTTAATAATTATTTTCTCTCGGTTTTCACACAGGAAGACATTAATAATATCCCAGTAATTAATTTTTACAGAGGCCCAGAAGAAGATAAATTATGTAATATCACAGTCACTAGCGAAATGATTATGAAACAGCTGGACCGACTGAAACAAAATAAATCGCCGGGTCCTGATGAGCTTTTTGCAAGGGTTCTTAAGGAATGCAAAATGGAACTCTGTGAACCAATATCTAACATTTTTAATTTATCTCTTCAAACAGGTGTAGTGTCTGATATGTGGAAGATGGCTAATGTAATTCCTATTTTTAAAGCAGGGGACAAGTCACTACCGTCAAACTACCGCCCAATAAGCCTGACCTCAATTGTAGGCAAATTACTAGAGTCAATTATAGCTGATATTATTAGAAGCCATCTAGATAACCATAATTTGATTAATGATACCCAGCATGGATTCACGAGGGCCGTTCCTGCCTATCTAATTTATTAACCTTCTTCAGTAAAGCTTTTGAGGCTGTTGATCACGATAAAGAATTCGATATTGTTTATTTAGACTTTAGTAAGACTTTTGATAGAGTACCGCACCAGAGACTGTTAAAGAAAGTGGCAGCTCATGGCATTGGGGAAAAGTGCTGTCATGGATCGAGTCATGGCTCACCAATAGGAAGCAGAGAGTGTGCATAAATGGGGTTAAATCCGAATGGGGACTTGTAACAAGTGGTGTTCCACAGGGATCAGTCTTAGGCCCATTGTTATTTATAATATATATCAATGACCTTGATGAGGGAATTACTAGTGATATGAGCAAATTCGCCGACGACACGAAGATAGGTAGGATAATTGATTCAAACATAGATGTCATAGAACTTCAGGAAGATTTAGACAAACTTAATTCGTGGTCAGAAAAGTGGCAGATGCAGTTCAATGTAGATAAATGCAAGGTTCTGAAGCTCGGGAGTGTCCATAACCCAAGCACTTATAAGTTAAATAACGTAGAACTTAGCCATACAGATTGCGAGAAGGACTTGGGGGTGATGGTAAGCAGCAACCTTAAACCAAGACAGCAATGCCTAAGCGTACGTAATAAGGCAAATAGATTACTGGGATTTATATCAAGAAGTGTTAGCAACAGAAGTCCAGAGGTTATATTACAGCTTTAAGAACATAAGAACATAAGAAAGGAGGAACACTGCAGCAGGCCTGTTGGCCCATACTAGGCAGGTCCTTCACAATCCATCCCACTAACAGAATATTTGCTCAACCCAATTTTCAAAGCTACCCAAGAAATAAGCTTTGACAATTCTACCCACTCATGCGCGAGTCCCACTCAAATCCAACCCCTCTCACTCATGAATTTATCCAACCTAAATTTGAAACTACCCAAGGTCCTAGCTTCAATAACCCTACTAGGCAGACTGTTCCACTCATCAACTACCCTATTTCCAAACCAATACTTTCCTATATCCTTTCTAAATCTAAACTTATCTAACTTGAATCCATTATTGCGGGTTCTCTCTTGGAGAGATATCCTCAAGACCTTATTTATATCCCCTTTGTTAATACCCATTTTCCACTTGTATACCTCGATCATGTCTCCCTCATTCTACGTCTTACAAGTGAATGTAATTTTAGGGTCTTCAATCTTTCTTCGTAAGGAAGATTTCTAATGCTATGTATTAATTTAGTCATTCTACGCTGAATGTTTTCTAACGAATTTATGTCCATTCTGTAATATGGAGACCAGAACTGAGCTGCGTAATCTAGGTGAGGCCTTACTAATGATGTATAAAGCTGTAATATAACCTCTGGACTTCTTTTGCTAACACTTCTTGATATAAATCCCAGTAATCTATTTGCCTTATTACGTACGCTTAGGCATTGCTGTCTTGGTTTAAGGTTGCTGCTTACCATCACCCCCAAGTCCTTCTCGCAATCTGTATGGCTAAGTTCTACGTTATTTAACTTATAAGTGCTTGGGTTATGGACACTCCCGAGCTTCAGAACCTTGCAT
>WNWK01009109.1:0-79286 GCA_009830355.1 Cherax destructor | reverse complement strand
TTTTTTAAACTGCTTTCCCTATTTTCCCAAAGAAATGGGTTTCCCCCCCTCTTGAAAACTCATCAGACAACTTCCTTTCAAGCCCCGGCCTCCCATACCCCCACACATACCGTAACACTTTCTTTTGTAATTCCCTGATGTTGACCATCCTTAAAGGATACACCACAGCTACATTCCACACCTTACTGTAAGAGTGTTCACCACCACCACCTATTGTAACAGCGTAACATCCCTTGCCCTCCAACCCCTCATTCTACCCAGAGCCCTACCCCCACCTCCCCCAGAATTCACCTGCCTGGCCACTCTGCATCTGCCATATCAAAATTCCACAGATCTTTATCCTATCCACAACATTCCATCCATACACCTCCCCCAAGCCCCCACCCATGTACCCACCTCCAATAACAGACTTGGCCCCATTAACCCTCACCCCTGTTGCCGCTCCAAAGACCTCTAAAATACATCCCACATTAACCAGCCCTTCTGTCCCACCCACCAATACAGTAGTATCATCCACATACCCCACTATTCCCCCTATAACCCCCCTCTTCCCCCTCCCCCCTCTCTCCTACTCCTTCCTCTTTCCTAAAAAAGGGATCCTGCATGCAAAAAAAGGATCTGAGATATGGGACCCCCCTGTCTCAGACCCCTTTCCATCACCACCTTTTTCCCCCAACTTACCATTCCCCTGCACACCCCTTTCCCAAGGGGAACTATCAATGCCCAAACCCCCCCCGCCAATTTCTCCCCAAACCCGGCCCCTTAATATAATTCCCCAACATGTTTCTATTCACACAATCATACGCTTCCTTCCAATCTTTTCCCCCAAGACCCCCCATCCCCATCCTACCCTCAAAAAAACCCCTGATTCTCCCATGTCCTACCCCCATCCTCTTCCAGGTATACCAAATTGCCCTGATGATGACTTTGTCAATCACCGTTTTCACCCTTTTTCCCCCTAAAATTTTCGCGAAGTTTTTATAACCCCCCACACATGAGGATATTGCCCTGTTTTCCCAAAAGGTTCTCCCCCTCCTTTCCCAGAACAACTACCCCCATCCCCTACGTCTCCCCAAAAGCCCCCCCCCCTTTTCATACAATTAAAAAAAGCACTAAACCTTCTCTCACGTCCCCCAATGCACTACATAGAAATCATTCGGCCCCCCGTCTAACCTTCCCCCTTTCCCCCTAGACTTAATCTAGACATGGCCTCCCCACCTCCTCTTCACTTATACTTCCCCCCAAACCCCCCACGTTCCTCCTCCCCAAACGACACAGGACCCCTTCCGAAAGACCTCCCCATCACTACCCGTCCCTACCTCATTGATAATTTCCTCTTAAACCAATGATCGGCATAATTGCTTATGGCATCCGTTGTCCTGACACCTGCCCCACTTCAAAATCCCCCCACCCCTGTACACACCTCAACCCCCATAATCTTTTTACCCCTCTGCCTATCTCTAAACCTCCTAAACCCAAAAAACCTGATGGTCTATCCCCCCACAATAGACCTTCCCCACAACCCCTTTTTTTCCCCCCATCCCCTACAAACCCCTCCCTCATAGCATTCATTAAGCTGACCCTCCAAATATTTCCCCGAAGCCCAAAAATTTCCATTCGTTCGCAACATCTCTTGCAATGGTTGCGGTAGGTCCAGGGGAGGTCACCCACTTCCACCAAATCCCCCAGAATCATTATTTTGGGGGCCCCAAACGTTGTTGGAGCACTCATCTCCCCCCAGGAGCATTACACAACTTTCCCCACACCTTTCCCCACTTCTGCCCCACTAGCCTTTCCCAGTCCTTCTACAATCTCAGGTGTTGTCTCCCCCAAAGGGGGTTTTGCACCCGGGTCCTTGTAACCATTGATCTTGGGGCCATGACGGTGGGGCACCCGCCGCCATGTGATCATGGCCCCCACACCCCACATGTCCTAGTGACCCCCGTAGGTAACAAATCCTGCGTCCTAAAGTCCTCCAGCAGTACATAGGACGGTATAGGCCTTTTTTAAAGTCATTTTCAATGTGAAGGAACCTTCTGGCAACCCCCAGATATGCCTTCCCCTGCCACCTTCCCATAGTCGTAGAATGCACTACACCATACCGTTGAAAAGCCTCGCTGACGTCCCCAAAAAAATGGCCTCAAATGAAAATTACGAACTCTACAAAAAAGGGGTATTTGTCGAGGCATCCCCCCGCCCCGGGGGTTTTATCCCCGTGTTGACAGTGAGGCGCTTCTCCTGGTACCTCTCCACAGTTTTTTTATATGCCTCCACGATACCAAACCACGAAGATCCTCGTCGAACCATTTAGTGCAATGCCATATATTGTCTTCATGACAAATACAAAAAAGTGTCCGGTTTTGCCGGCAGCAAAACAGAAGCGTTAGCTGGGTAAATCTCCCCTTAAAAAATCCACACACACCGTGTTGCTCCTCCTCCGAACACTGGTCGCCATCTTGCAGAAAATCGGAAGTTGAGCAAAGCCTGGACCAGGAGCAACTGGGAGCACAACCTCTCGGCCCGTGAGCGAAGAGGTCAATGACTTCACTGTACAGTCATTACTACGTCCCAATTCCATGAAGAAGGGGGAAAAAGGGGTAACTTTCTTGGGCCCGGGTTCTTTTTCAGACGGAATGAATGAGTATGTAGGTTTTTTGGGGTGCTGGGTTTGGGATGAGGCACATACTAAGACATGCCAAACAGAAGCAACAAACGGGCTAAAATATGCAAATAGGTTTTTTCCAGATTGAGCCAGTGTTGGCTGCCCCATAAGTAGATTGCCAACCCTTATGATTATTTAAGTTTCAATTTCATAAAATGATGAATTTTAGTCCATTCAACCTTTTGTATCAACACTAATGAAGCTGTTCCCCAGTTTACAAATATTTACGAAAAAGTGTTTATACCATGCCGTAAACCTACGCTAACATTATTAGCGCTAATATATCATATTGTTATCTCCTTCCATGTCATAATGACAAAAGTTGTGTATATTATAGCGTTTACTTTCAATGTACAAAAAGGGAATTGTTATAAATGTAATATAAGTTGGGAGGGTTCTATAATAAAGAACACCGAGGGTAGTAGTAGACAGAGATTTGGTCTGTGAGCGGGGTTTTTAGGAGGAAAGGGCCCGGGCTTTGTGGGGTGTAACACGTTTCTGAATTAGGTAGAGTTAGGGAAGTGGAAAATGTTTATATCTATAAAATTGGGGATGTCCTTTAGGGATAATTCTCAATAAATGTACATGTTTTTATGGAGTTTGAATATAAATTATTGTTTACTGGATCCCCTGAGAATGGCGGCTGTGAGTTAGGAAGGAAGGGTTTGAGTAAGGCGGAGTCCCCTTATGAGTTTCAAGTAATTCTATTGTTTATCATATTTTCTTCATTTTGTCTGTGGAAGTATTGTGTAGTTTGTATGGTACCATTTTAGACAACTTGTTCTTTCATTCTTTGTTAATTGTTCATAGATATTTAAAAATATATGTAAATCTTACATAAAGTTTTAAAAAAAATAAAAAAAAAACCCCATATAGTACTTGTAATACATATTTTGTATGTGTATAGATTACGTGTTGTAAGATTAATGTTATCTTATGTATAACAGATGAATTATAAGGATATATAAATTTCCCCGAAGATATACCAGTGTGGTATAAATTTTTTAGTCATTCGTATGGCGAATGTCCTAGGTTGTTAATATTATAAGTACACATTTTTTTAATTTGTTTCTTTAATTGTTTTTTATCTTTTAAAGTATTGAAATTAATTTTTTTTATAATTGTTAATTACGTAGCAATTTGCCTTGAGGGTTTTTTTTTTTTGTCAACATAGTGTTAAGTGTTTTTTTTTTAAGGGACCCGGGTGCTAAAAGCAATAGGTGTATGAATGGTACAAGTTTTCAATTTATTGGGAGACTATTCAGGGATAGGGTATAGGATGATACTTATAATTTTTGGAAAGTTTCATTTTCTTGTATAAGGTTACAGTTGTTCCATGCCCTGTACAAAAGGACATGGGAAGGTTAAAAGGGGGGCGGAAATAGTTTGTTTTACTTAATATAAAGTATGTTGTAAATTATGTACATTATGTAATATGGTATCTTGTTATAAAGTTCATGTTCATAATGATGGGCCCTACCTGCACCTGCCTGTAGGCTATATGTAGTTAGTGGGGATATGTAATGAGATGTTGTTTTTCCCAGTGTATCGGTTTCTAGATGTACTCATTTTGGTTTTTAAAAAAACTAAAAAAAAACTTGTTAAAGATCCACCTTACGAGATACTTAAAAAAATTCAGGCAGTTTTTTTAAAGCCTTCCTTCAGGGTTACCTGATAAACTGGACACATAGTTCAGTGGATGTGAATTATAGTTTTTTAATCTGTTTTTATTTATAGGCCGTTTTGCATCCGCCGATACTGATGTTATTTGATAGAAGTGAGAGTCATGGTAATTCTTTAAAATAACGACCTGTTAAATACGTTCACCTCTACAACCATTTAAATTTTGGAGGACAGTGTAGCCCTTCCAAATTATCTTACGAAAGGAAAAGAGTTGCTGGGGAAAAAAAATATTAAATACGTCTCTGTCACTGTTTTCACTTCTCCACTTCTCTGACATCTTCTATATTATGAGAAAACATTCGTAACCACACACTCACACAATCAAATAAAACAATAAAACTATGTGTGAATAAAATAGAATCTTCAAGCTCCGAGACCCATGATACTTAAGTGTTGCTGTTCCGTTCTATGTTACTGTATTGTTCTTGTTTGTTACGGTACAGTTCTCGTGTGTTGTACTGTTTTTGGGTTTTTAAAAATTTTTTTTTATTATTGTACTAGTTTGTCATTTTCCGTATTGTCTTGGAGAATTTTTAGTTATTTATTGTGTTACTGTATTGTTTATTATATTGGGGTTTTTGTATGTTTTTACTTTTTTTATGTGACTGTACTGTTCTTTTTTTTTTTTGTGTTACTGTATTGTTCTGTGTAACTGTACTTGTTTTACGGGGTTTTTTTATTTGTCATTGAACTGTTCTTCTTTTTTGCTTTAATTGTCTTGCAAAAAACATAAAGAACAACACTACATAAGTAGTGTTCCTTTTTTTGTTGCCCGTATTTTTCCCATGACACCTTCCTCAATAGTTTCCCCCCATATTGTCATTCATGTCTCCCAGAACAATTATGTCTACCAAAATTTCCCCAAAAAAATCCCTTTTTAAAAATTTCGAATATACCCCCCTCTACCCCCACTTATCTCCTCAAAAAAAATTTTTAAAAAAAATAACACAATGCAAACACACAACCCCGGGGAAAAAGTGACTATCATGGAGTCCCCCGGAAAAAACATATCATGGTAGTCCCCATTTTTAAAAAAAAAAAAAAAATCAGCATACCCCAACCTGTCAAATTCAACTCTTGCTCATTGCTGTTTCTGCCTTTTTAAATTTTTTCTTTTGCTGTCCCCTTTAAAACTTACAACAAAAAAATATTTTTTTTGCAAAAAAAATTTCCCCCCTTTCCCATTTATTTCTGATGTTCTTTATTATTTAAAAATTTTTTTTTTCACATCACTTTGAAATACACATTTTTTGGTATATAGCATAAAAAAAATAAATCTACTCTTTTATATTGTTTAAATAAATTTTCCAAAATTTCCCAAATGTGTCTGGCTGCTGTTGAAGGTATTAAACAAAGTGTGACACTAACTTGACTTACAAAAAGGGGATGTTTACTAAAAAGGGGGTTTAAAAGACTGATTTATTTTTCCCAAAACAACAATTTAATTGTAAAAAGTACCAAACGTATGACGGTTATAAAAGAGAATCACAATTCTGTTAACCCTTTAAGGGTTTTTTTTTTAAAACCCCAAATTTAATAAATACCTAAAAATAAAGACATTTTTCAAAATATGTTTACAAAAAGAAATAATAATCAATAATCAAGATATAAAAAAAGTTGATGAAATACCTGATCTAAGTCAACCCAGGGAAAAATGTAAGTTTTAAAAAAAATTTTAAAAATTTAAAAAAAAGACTAATCCAAAATTTAAAAAAATCCATCACACAAATCATCAATACTGATACAAGATCTGGGTGCAACACAGCAAGTCCCCAAAAATTGGGCAAACCATTCCCCCTTTTTTAAAAAAAAAGAAAACAACCTCGCCCTGACACTGACTGCTAACACTAAACATACTAAAAAATAACGCCGGTAATGTTTTTAAAACTGGTAAAATATATATTATTTAAAACATTCCCCTTTTAAAGGGGTTTTTTCCGGGGGGAAAGTCAATTTTTCTAACTAGTTGAGTCTACCCCCCTTTTATTTTTTAAAAAAAATTTTGGTCAATATAAAATAAAAAAAAATGTTCAGGGGAAAGAAAAAAAGAAACAACGAAAAAAAAAGGCTCCCGGATCAACCTGTCTGCCCCTTTGGGACCGTACTGACCACTGCGCCACAGAATTATTTTCCCTTATTGAGTTTTACATAACGTAAAAATTGAGGCTGGCCCCCAGGTGGCTAGTATAGTGACCCAGGACTGACGTTCCTGGGGACTTACCTGGTGTTACTTTGACCACGGCAGGTTCAGAATTATGGTTCAGAAAAACAATACAGATGACAAACACTTCTGTCTTGCGGGCCCCCAAAACCCTTTGCCCCAGTGTTTTTTAAAATGTCCCCCCAAAATTAAAAATTTTTCTGTTAATCCCAAAACCAACCTTACCAATGTTTCTGTTAAGGGGGGGAAACCCTTTGGGACCTGTTTCTGTTCATTCGGGCCCAACTTTGAACAACTTATTGAATGCTGGCCCCAACCTTCACCAGTGCTTCCCCCCCTGCTTTAAATTCTGATATCCCTGTTTACAGAGACAAAAAAACAACGAGATAACGAACCCACACACACACACACACACACACACACACACACACACACACACAAAAGGATGGGTTCGGACAATATCCCCCCGTGGGTCCTTCGGGAAGGAGCGGGGTACTGAGTGTGCCACTTACCAAAATATTCAACCCCCCCCCTTTTAAAACTGGGCAGCACGAGATAGGAAAAAAAGGGCCCAAACAGTCCCCATTTTTAAAAAAAAGGAACAGAAAAGAGGCACTAAACTATAGACCTTACTTACGTGTATAGTGAAAAAATTTTTGGGAAAAAAATCATCAAAAAGAATGGTGGAGCATCGGGAGCAGAACAGGATTCAACGAAAAACAGCACGGTTTAAAGGAAAAAAAACCCTTTTTAAAAACCTCCGGGAGTTCTATAAAAAGTAAAGAGGTGGGAAAAAAAATTTGGGTTGACTGCATTTTTTTGGACGGGGGGGAAAAGGCCTTTGACAGGGCCCCAAAATGAGATTGAAAAAGAAAGATAAGACCAAGCGTGTATAACAGGAAGGGCATGGAATGGATCGGGAATACCTCGGGGGGAGACAAAAACGGGTCATGGTGGTGAGGGAGTTATCAAAAGTGGGCGCCTGTGAGAGTGGTCCCCCCGGGGGGTCCCCCCTGGGACCAGTGCTTTTTCATAGTGAATGACATGACGGCCCCGGGAGGGACCAAAGGTCTTTTTTCCAGATGAGGGAAAATTAAGAGGAGAATAAATGGGATGAAGACCAAGCACCCCCAAAAAGAGACCTGGAAAAACGACATCGGGTTGAAGGTTTCCCGTTTTAAACCCCCCCCAAAAATTAAAAGTCATGAAGATCGGAGAAGGGCAAAGAAGACCGGACAGAGTGGGGGCTAGGTGGAAAAAGGCTAAAAACCAAAACAAAGGAAAAAACCCCGGGGTGAGTATAAAAAAAGCGTCCCCGGGAAAACCAAAACAACCAGATAACTGCGGCAGGGATATTGGCGACTGGAAAACCCCAAGATTACTTTCCCCTTACCTTAACAAAATCTTGCCTTACACCGTGTAGTTAAAAAGGGGCCCTCCCGTATGCGGGACCAGTCTGGGCCCAGGGGGAAACCCTAAGAAATTAGAGAAAGTACAAAGGTTTGGGCAATGCTGTTCCACAACTCAGGGCTGTCCCCCTGAAGAAAGGTTGGGGAAAAAAAATTTTAAAAACCCCTGGAGGGCAGAAAGGGGGTTTTTGGAGACATATTTAAAGACATCAAAAAAATGCAGAGAATCGACAAAGGTAGTAGTGACAGGATGTTCAAAAAGGGAAAAACAAAAAAAGGGGGGGCAACTGGAAGCTGAAGGGTCCCGATGAGTCAGAGGGGTGTTAGGAAGAATTCTTCAGAAAAATAGTTAGGAAGGGAATATTTGCGAACGATATAGTGGAGGGGGAACCATCCTTTTTTAAAACAAGGTATGATAAAGCTCATGGAGCAGGGAGAGCAGAGACCCGAGCGGACAGTGGAGGGGGGGCCAGGGCTGAGCCCGCCCCCCGCAAAACCCCAATTAGTTGAGTAAAATTGGGGGAGTACACAAAAAAAGAACATAAAAAAAGGGAAAATTGAGCAGGCCTACGGGCCCCCTGCGGGCGGTCAAACTCCAACGGCAAGCCAATGCCCCAAGCCAGGTCAGGTTACATTCATAAGGAAGGAGCACTGCATCTGACCTAGAGCAAACCTAGTCAGGACCAATTCACCCCAACCGCACCCACTTTTTTTGTCCAGCCGACCACCTGGTCGGGTCATTTCCCCATGGAATTAGCGGGTCAGGTTACATTCTTTAAGGAAGGGGGAAACTGCACCCCCCAAGTCAAGTCACCCCATCCACACCCCTCTGATTTTAAAAAACCCCTTTTTTAAAACTACACAACGTCTTAGCATCTATGACGGTACTCGGGAGTTTTTCCCCCCCACAACCTATTACCAAACCAGTGTTTTCCACCCCCTTTTCCTGAATCTGAACTTTTCCAAAAAAAACCCCATTGCTGCGAGTCCTGTCTTGGTTGGATATTTTCAGCCCTTTTTTCATCCCTTTTTTTTTTCCCCGTTTCCATTTTCCCCCCAATTTTCCCCCCAATTCTACCCCTTTTTTAAAAAGTGCAGATTCAGGGCCCCAGTCTACCCCTTTGGGGGAAAAATTTTGTTTTCTGGGACCCAAATACACATACACACACACATACACCACACACAAAAAAAATATATATATATATATATATATATATATATATATATATATATATATATATATATATATTTTTTTCACACGAAAAAAAGTTCTGAGAGGGAGGTACAACATTATCACACATTGTTAAAAGGGGAAAAGGGAAGGGAAAAATTTTCACACATTGTTCAAGAGTGCTGAGGGGTGAGTGTACAACACATTATCAACATTTTAAAAAAGTTCGGGTGTATGGGAGTGAAGAACACATTATCACAAAGTGTCCAAGTGTGGGGGTGTATGTGAGGTACTGACATTATCCCCATTATTCAAGAGTGATGTGGGGAAAATCACACTGTTAAAATTCAAAAAGGGTCAAGTCGTGATAAAGATCATAATAAGGAAAACTTTGTCTCATTAAAAGTTAGTTCGTAAAGTGTATTTTCTTCAACCTTAAAACCCTTAACTTTTTTACCTTTTTTTTTTTAGTTATTAATGTTTGTTAATTTGGTAATACACATAAAAAACCCATTTTTTTTTAAAATTTAACATTCTTTAAATTCAACTGTTCAGCAATCATTTCTCTGTCTCACCTGGGGAAATTGAACTAAAAGGGTATTATAAAAAACAGATCTACATAACTTTTATATTTTTCCCGGAAGTTAAGGGTTTTTGTTGTAATTATCAAATTTTTCCCCTTTATGATAAAAAGGGGGAAAAAAATTTTTTCTGCCCAAGGCAGACAAAGTAAAAATTACATTTATGCTTAAAAACAGAAACAAACCCAAAAAAATATATATAAATTCTTTGCTAATTTGACAACTTTACGACATTTGGGAATTTAAAGAAAGTGGGTCAGCTGGACCCGGCCCGGGGCCCCGGAAAAAAGTATTTAAATTGAAAGAAGACAGTGCACCAGAAGGAGATAGTTGTTGGTACTAAGAAAAAAAAAGAAAACCTGAAGACCCCGAAAAATGAAATAAAATAGCAATTTTTTTAAAATTATAAAAATGGGTTTCCTGCTAGTACAGGTGTCAAAGGGGGGGTAGGAAAAACTACACAAGTAGGGAACCCCGCCACAAAATCCTGGAAACAAAAATCAAATTTTTTTAAATTTATCATTTGGGGATAAAAAGGAAAATCTGGAAAAAGGGGGGTTTTAGAATTTTGACCCCCAAAAAAAAAGTGCGCCTTATGACCAATGGGGGATTTTTTTTATTCTTTTAAATTATTTCACCCTGTAAGTGTTTTATAAACCCAGAAAGATAAATTTTTACACATACTATCAGGCACACTTTTTAAAAGGGGGAAAGAAGGACAGATGATAAAACCGGGGGAAAAAAAACCCGTGAAGTTCAACCACTCCAAAAGAAAGAGGTTTTGGTGGCAAAAAAAAAAAAAATGGAAAAAAGACAGAAATACTAAACCCCCTCGGATCACTACTGGAGGGGGGCATAGTCAGTGGTCAACACTACAAAAAAAAAAATTTGTGCAAATAAAGCCCCGCATCCATCAATACCACCCAAAAAATTTTATTTGCAATTATACAGGGGCTAAAGCTATCAACAAACAACAAAAAAACCCTTTTATCAGTGGACTCCTAAAAATCAAAAGGAATGTTTGTGGGTGCCCCGACACCAACTTAAATGATCACTTTGACAACGAAATATGGATCCCCGGGTACAACTTTTTCAGTACTGGCAGTTAAGATTAAAAAACCCAAAAACCCTTTACTTTGTAGTTGTAACAAGCCACCTGACAAACTTCCCAACAATTTAAGGAACAGCTTTTAAAAAGACTACTGTCTGGAAATTCTCCCCCCCCAGCCCCAAAATCCTGTTGCTGGGGGGGTTAACTAAGACACCTGAAATAAAAGATAACCCCAGGGGCAGATGAAAATTCCCCCAAATAAGATATTAAATCTCTGCAACAAATTCAGTTAAGCCAGCAAATAATGGAGCCAACAAGACTGGAAACACACTTAACCATTTTACTAATTACAATGATCTTTAAGTATATCCCGTATCAAAGACAATACACCCGATAGAGGACTCTGACCAGCAAAAAAATTTAAAAAAAATTATAAGGGTGCTTTCACCAAATTCAACTTCAATAAGAGAAAAAACAATTTGGGGTCAACGTAACCTGTCCAAATGAAACAAGCTGGGAAGTATCCTTAAAAACAAAAACCCCCTTCCCCGGGAAAAAAATAATTTTGCCCTTGATTTGCTCAAGACAAATTTGCCTTTGAAAAAAAAGAAAGATGTAAACAGAGAGGGAGCTCCCCACAGGCGAATGAAAAAAATACAAAGCTGCAAAAAGGGGGCCAGTATTTTGGAAACACGGGGGCCTTTAGAGAAAAAAAAAATAAACAAAATTAAAAGAATATACGGGGGCCCAAAAAAAAAAATTTTTTCCCCCCCCAAAAATGGGCAAAAAACCCGAATTTGGACCTTTTAAAGGAAGTAGGACTTAGAAAATGACAGCAAAAAAGGGCAAAACTGGCCCCAATATGACTTAATTTTTGTGAGCTTTTAAATTTTGACTAAGGGTCGACAATCTAAATGTTTTTTTTATCTAAGACCCAGAATTTTTTAAATTTTAATAATTTCTGATATAATACAACACCACAGGATATAATACAAAAACCATGAATCGGGCCCCCCGATTGGGGGAAACCCCTGTTCATCAATCCCCAAAAAACCCCCTTTTACGTGCCTTAAATATTCTATGGAGAGGAACATAGACATAGAGGTATCCCACAGTCACTAAAACAACCCGGGAAAAGGGGGCCCGTAAACCCAAATGCAAAGAATTAAAAAGAGATCACTAACGTGAAAATTGTCGCTTTTTTTTATTCTTCGGTGTTTTTAATTTTGAAAGGGGAATTGTGATAGACACTGTTTTGAATGATTTTGGGGGGTTTTTTGTGAATGTGTGTGTGTGTGTGTGTGACTACCTAGTTTACCCAAATTGTGGTTGCAGGGGGAGAAAACCCCGGCCCCCCGCCTCTTCTGGCCGCACTTACTCTCCCCCGGGCCCCCAGCTTTATCAACCTCTTCTTAAAAAAATGTTTGGGGCCTGCCTCCACTACATCACTTCTAAACTATTCCCCCCTTTCCCCCCCCTGGATGAAGAAATACTTTAACATCTCTGTGATTAATCTGAGTCTTCAACTTCCATCTGTGTCCCCTTGTTGCTGTGTCCCATCTCTGGAACATTCTGTCTCTGTCCACTTTGTAAATTCCTCTCAGTATCTTTTTGTTGTTATCATGTCCCCCCTTCTCTCCTATCCCCCAGTGTCGTCAGGTCGATTTCCCTTAACCTCTCCTTGTGGAAACCCCCTTAGCTCCGGGACTAGTGTGTGTGTGTGTGTATATATATGTGTTTTGGAAGGGAAATTATGTTTTTTCATTTCGGGTTCCGGGTCTGCAGTCCTCTTACTCACCGCCCCACACAAAATTTGTAATTATATTAAATATTAATTAAGTAGTGTTTAAAAAATCACTAACTATAATAAATGATAACAATAAAATTATTTTTTGCGACCACTGTCACCTCAGGTTATCTCTGGTTCCGCCTGCCACGTGGAGGCCAGTGGTTCGTCTTTAAGGTCCCCCCCCTCGCCTTCCCCAGGTTCATTTTCCAGGA
The DNA here is from genome assembly GCA_009830355.1 of Cherax destructor. Lineage (NCBI taxonomy): Eukaryota > Metazoa > Arthropoda > Malacostraca > Decapoda > Parastacidae > Cherax > Cherax destructor. Next base: position 66,567 of record WNWK01009109.1, on the reverse strand, counting down.
ATCCATCCGTGGGCCCCCGGATGTCCCCCCTTCCTCACTTCCAAAGGTCAGCCTCGCCTCTCTGTGTTCTCATCTCTCCCTTTCCCAGCCTCAGCCTTCCCCAGGTTCATGTATCCGGGAATCCATCCGTCCGCCCGGATTTTCCCCCTTCCCATTTCCAAGGTCAGCCTCCCAACCTTTTTCCCTCCCTTTCCCCGGTTCATGTATCCAGGAATCCATCCGTCCGCCGCCGGATGTCTCCCCTTCCCCACTTCCCCAAAGTCAGCCTCAACTGCTAGTATTCTTGTCTTCCCCAGGTTCATCTATCCAGGAATCCATCCGTCTACCGCCGGATATCTCCCCTTCTCCACTTCCCCAAGGTCAGCCTCAACTGCTAGTATTCTTGCCTTCCCAAGGTTCATGTATCCAGGAATCCATTCGTTCACTCTCGGATGAATCCCTTCCCCACTACCCCAAAAGGTCAGCCTCAACAACAACTTTCCCTAAGTTCATGTATCCAGGAATCCATCCGTTCGCTCCCGGATGTCTTCCCTTCCCCACTTGCCTAAGGTCGGCGGTGCCTTCCCCGGATCCGTGTCTCCAGGAGTCCATCTGTGTCACCTCAGATGGACTCCCTTCCCCACTTCCCAGGAGTCAGCGGTGCCTTCCCCGGATCAGTGTCTCCAGGAATCCACTTGTGTCACCTCAGGTGGACTCCCTTCCCTACTTCCTCAGAGTCAGCGGTTGCCACCCCCAGTGACCTTGTTGCATGGAACTTGGTCTTGTCTAGCTGGTCTACGGTAGAGACTGTCAGGTGGGTGGAATTACTGGAGGTGACACACAGAAAGTGTATCCAGTAATTACACCCACCAAGACAGCCACGACCGTCACCAGCTAGACGAGACCAAGCTGCCACACAGCTCACCCACCCAGGAGAGGCTAATTAAGGAAAATTTTGAACTTCTATTTATGTCCCATTAATTTTCTATAATAAATACATTTTTCTCAATTATGTACATGAGTAAGTGTGTTTTGTGAATCTTTTATTGCAAGTAGATGAGTGTTAATGTGTTTATCTATTTTCTACCTCCCTGAACACAACTGTACATGTTAATCAGCTTTCTTTGTTATTAATAGTTTGTATTTTCGTGGCATGCAAAGATTCATAGGAGTAGACACTCACATGTTTTCACACTCATTTATGCATCTCAATATATGCAGCCTATATATACAGCAACACATACAATTCTCTGTATCACACATATGCCCACATAAATCTGTGGTAATATATTCCGACATGTAGGTGAATAAGACAATATGTTGAGTCTGGCATTTACTGAGCAGACGTTTCGTCCCAGGACGTTATGCATCAGAGATTGATAAAGCCTATGAGGACTATATTTATGAGGTATTGATAAAGTCTACGAGGACTTTATCTCTCCATCAAGTATTAATAAAGTCCCTGGAAAACGAAACGTCGTCTCAATTAATGCCATAACTGCATATTGCATTTCATTAAAATATATACATATATACAACAATGTTCACAATCTTCAATCATTTTAACATGTATGTCAACAAGGAGATTGTTCTGCATGTATTTTCTGTATGTTATTGTATTTTTCTTGTGTTACTCAGCTGTTCATGTGTGTTAAATATAATATGTGTTACTATTTTTTTTCCATGTTACTGTACTATTGTGCTCAGGTCTTAGCTAGGTTGCACAAGTGTCTCATTCATCAACTTGTCGGTATTTTAAATAATTGATACAATTGGTTGAGTATCGTGTATGTCAGTATTTTCCCAAATTTTGTAGTTGCTACTATTTTGTTCCATGGTATTATGTACGGTGGTGACTTCCAGTCACCATCGACGCCTCATCATAATTTGATTCATGATACTCAACATGGATTCACGATGCGCCGTTTATTCTTGACAATTTTAGTGACTTTCTTCAAAAAGAATCGATTTTTTAAAATTTGGGATTTTTATAAATAAAACAAAAGACTGATTTAAGAAAGTGGCAGCTTATGATATTGGAAAAAATTTCCCAGTCATGGATCAGTCTTGGCCCCAATAGGAAGAAAAGATCGTTGTCTGAAAAAAAATGGGGGGATTATAATAAGTGGCGTTGTAGGCCAAATGTTGTTCATAATTTACTTTAAAAACCCTTAACGAGAATAACAAGTTTACAAAAAAACCCGCAATTGAAGAAACGAGCTTACGACGACTTTTCCCGTCCGACTTGGACCATTTAAAAAGTCCACTGACAGCAGCAGAGCTATAGTGGACGGAGCTGGAGAATCGGGAACTGGCAGTGGGCGAAGGGCTGGCCGAGCTGGCTGCATCTCTCTTGGGAAGGTCTGCGGGTGGTAAAGACTGGCGGCTGGCTTGGGGTTGGTGGAAATTGGGTGGGGGGGTGTTTTAATCGGAGTGGGGGTGAGGTGCAGTATTATGTCGAGACATGTCTGTGTCTGACATGGTATGTCCTTGGGTTTTGCTTCTTAATCGAGGTTTTGTTCAAGACTCTATGTAGACGTTGGTGTAGGCGAATTCTGGTTTTCTTTGGATCTCAACTGCTTCAAGTACATCTGTGAACGCCCAGGGGTTAGGTTCGTCGGTGTCGTCAATAGTAACTTGATTCTTCCATTTTGCAGCCGAGTGTGACCAGTAAAGGGCAGGTCATCTCCATTTATATCGGCTGTAAAATGATAAGGGAAATTTTTTTGTGTCGGATTTTCAGTTGTAATAATTTTCCCTTTCTTGGCTGGTGGAGATGCGGTTGTTGGTGGGTTGGATGCATGCTGTTGGTTGTCCCGGGATATTTCATTTTCATTAAGCACTTAGGTATATCATACAGTACTGGATTTTGGTGGTATCATTTGTTGGCGGAGAGACAACTGTGTTGGTAGGTGGTAGTGGCTTTGGGGAGTTGGTGGTGTCTCCCTGGATCTTGGCAATAGCAGCGAAAGGGGGGGATTTTTTGTTGTGTTTTTATCGGGTTTTGTTTCCCAGTTTCTTCAAGTACCTCACGACGTGAAGGGCAACGAGCAAAAGCTTTGGGGAGCGGGACAAATCTGGCCCTCATCCCAGTTGTAAAAACTTCTTTCTTTGTTGGTCTCTCTAGTGGGTGTAAAATCTATGTAGCGTGGGACGATTTTGAATCTTTCTGCTTCTATGAAGGACGGGTTAATGTAGAAGTAGTGTATAGCTAGTCCCTCATCTAATGATTTTTCTGTCTGGGACGTCCCGAAGGTGACCTTGCAGGAGGCAGCATTAGGTATTTTTGTAATGGAGTCAACCTTTGCCCAAGGGTTCTGGTCATCTATAGATGACTTGATTTCGTCAGTATCTTGAGTAGGAATGAGTCCCGGCGTTTGAGGGAAAACCGTCCTCTTGGTTTCCCGGGAAAAACACAAATCCCGGTCTTGAAACGTGGTAGTAGCAGTGGTGGTAGCGTGGTAGTAGCAGTGGTGGTAGCAGTGGTAGTACATGGGGGTGGGAGTGGTAGTAGGTTGGTACAGTGGTAGTAGCAGTGGTGGTAGCGTGGTGTGGGGTGGTGGTAGCAGTGGTAGTAAATGGTGGTAATGGTGGTAAAGTTTCTCAGCCTCGTGTCGTCAAGACGGACAATGAAACACTTTAGTGACAAGATCCAGTGAATTTGACTTGCAGCTGCCGCTGATGGCAGCTGCAAGGTGCTGGAAGAAACATTGATAAGTCCACTTGTAGGGGATCTTAACCCCGTTAGAGAATTGCATCATGTTGATGATGCAAGCGACACAGGAAGAAGGGAGGGGGGAGGTTTATATAGGCAGCCGAGAGGGGCGGGAACAAGAGAAAGGGGGGGGGAGGAGTAATACTGGTAGTAGTAGTGGTATAGTAGGTAGTGGTAGTAGTAGTAGAATTTGGGGTCAGCACTGCAGGGAGCTTAACTCCCTCTACTGCCACTCCTGCCCATTTCTCCTCCATCACTTTCTCTTGTTCCCCCTTTTTTTCCCCCCTCCCTTCTTCCTGTTATGACTTTGTAAATGGTCCAAGTCGGATCGAAACGTCGTCGTAAGCTCCTTTCTTCAATTGCGGGTTATTTTGTATTGTTCCAGTCACGGTATTGTGCCTTTTTTGTTAGAATAACAAGTTTCTCGAAAATTCGCTGACGACACATAAATAGGTAAAATAATAGATTCACAGTAAGATGCCAGTATACAAAAGGATTTAAACATTCTCAATTCGTGGTCAAAAAAAATTCGCAGATGCAGTTCACTGAAGATAACTGTAAAGTCTAGAATGTAAATAACCCCGCGTTATAAATTAAATAATTACTTGGATTTAACAAAAGTATAAGCAATAAGAATCCAGAGATCATACTACAGTTGTATACATCATTATTGTGTCATCACTTGGATTATGCTGCTCAGTTTTGGTTTCCATATTACAGAATGTTCCCCAATAAATTTATATCTAAACAGAAAAAATGGAAAAAAAATAATCCACTGCATAAAAATGTTTCATACGAAGATAAATTGGGAGCCATTACTTACTTTATCTTGTAAGCCCAGAGTGAGGAAGACATGACTGAACTGTATAATGTAAGAGGGGCATAAATATATATACAAATAATGTTCTGAGAATATCCCCCAAAGAAAGAACTCGAAATAATGGTTAAAAATTAGATAAGTTTAGGTTTAAAAAGGATGCTGGAAGCTCTGGTTTGAAAACTCGTAGTTGGTGAGGGAACAGTCTGTAGTAGGGTAATTAATGTTAAAACTTTGGTTGCTTTAAAACAGGTTGAATTTACACGGTAAAGGGGGTTGTATTTGATTAGTGGAGTTATCTAAGCTTATTCTTTGGGTAGATTTGAGAATGGACTTGAAGGTTTGGGTTTAAAAGGATGCCTAGTATGGGCCGTAGGTCTGTTATTTTCTTGCAGTCTTATGTTATGTTTTACGTTCTTAAGCTCAATTTAGTGAGCACGATTTGTGCCTCTTTAAAAATATATCAAATGTACAGTTGAATTTCTGTGAAAGACACAAGTGTTGTTTAACTCGTCCCAGTTGTGGCAATTCAACGTTCACTCTGGTGGACTCATAGATCCTGTCTGTCTCTCTTATATATTAGGTAGAAATATTAGGCCTGTGGTCAATAACCCCGGAAAGCCTGGTAGGGAGACATATTTTAATGAGTTTTAAGACATCGAAACTACATTATAAAAGAGGTAAGGTCTAGTCGAGAAAATCGGAATGAAGAAGAAGAGATGGAAAATGGGGGCAACTAAATGATAATTCAAGACAAGACAAGAAAGATAAGGGGTTTAGGTAAGACCCATTTCTGGGAAGACGGGAGAGGATTTCTGCAGTCGAAAAAAAAAAGTGCCGGGTTTTTAACCCAGCAGCTAGGCATTCTGGGGCGGACTGGAGAAACAGGAGCAGCAGGCTGTGCTTGCATCAGGTCTTGAGAACTGGAAGCATTAAGGAGGCAGTTTTTAGAGAATCCTTTTCAAACTTTTTGAAGCTCCCCCTAGAGAGGTGAAAAGTTTTCTTGGTTCCAAGGTGAAACGTGGAGGCTTGATGAACCCCAGTAGGGTAAGTGTGAAGGGAAGTGGTGGCTCGCAGGCAAATCTGACTTTCCCGGCACCGAGGCCTTTGTAGAGCTCAGTGCAGGTCGGTGTCAGCATTCGATGGAGAAGTGTAAAAGGGAAAAGGTTTTTCCATGAGGGTGTACTGGAGTCTTTTTACATCTTCCTCGTAAGAGGATTCTGAGGGCGAGTCTGCAATGGTATGGGGGGAATTGTGGGTGGGGAGCAGTGGAAGGTGTGTTGGTGATTTTCTGCTGGTTAAAAACGTTGAGGCTGTGATTGAAGCAGAAGAATCAACGTTGTCGGCTATGGAGTCAGATGGAGTAGTTACATGATAAGTTGCGTGGGCAGGAAACAGGTCTGCAGGTGCAGTAGGCTTACAAAGTTGGGAAGGATCTTAAGGATGTCGGCCGAAGGTGTGGAGTTAGGGAAATTTAAGGCAAGCATGTTATTCAAGCGGAAGAGTTCATTGATAGTAGCGTTAAAAATGTCAGGATTCCTGCATTTGAGGGGAGCTACACCATGAGTACAGCACTTTTGAAAGGGGCACTGTCAGGAAGTGGAGGGGCTTTGCTGGGAAGGTGTCATAAGTGGCGTTTGAATCTTGGTGGTGTCTGCTTGTTTGGATTGGCATGTCAGTGAATTTGAGGTGTTCTTCTTAGACCTTCTTTAATGTTCTTGGATATGATTTATTTCCCGGGGGGGTTCAGAATAGTTGAATCGAAGACACTTCAAAAAATTCATGCCCAGCCTTTTCGAGTCGGGGGTACTTGTTTTTGGTCCCTGGCGGTAGAATAGAGAACTGGTGGTTTTCACCAACATGGCGAGCACTAAGACATCGCGTCAATACTGCATGTATTGAAGTGTTGAAAGACTCAATTTACCCAAACAATGCAGATGTTCTCCTCCCAGCTGTTTTGAGGGGTTCTTTAGGGATAGCCAATGAGGAACTATATGGAATATCCCCCAACGGTTCATCAAGTTTTTTTCAAGTTTGCAGTGGCCCTGCATATGGCGTGTCGTTGAAAAATATCAGGAGAAAAGGATTTCGTCAACACGGTTAGAGGGATGACTTCGAGATGTGTCCCATTACTACACTTGGATAAGAATTCGTTTACCTTTGAAGCTTTGGATGTTGATGTACGGGACGTATTCAGTCAATTTGGGGACATCCATGCAGCCACGGTGGGCCGGGGGACCCAGGCGACTTATGCCGGGCTGCCTGGTTCTTTTTTTTTGAAAATGATGCTAAATTAAATTCCCCTTTTTTTCAGGGGCGGAAGAGTTCCGTAAAAAAAATCTATGTGATTTCCCGGGGGCCAAAATTGGACTTGCCGGTTGTGTGGGTCACCTGGACATGTGGCAGTGGCATGTGATCAATGGATGGGCCATCAGAGACATGGCGCTGCTGATGGTGCGGGAAGGATGACGTGGTGGTTGGGGGTTTTTGGATGAGTCGCTGGGGGGAGAATATGAGCGTGGTGCCAAGTGAACAATGGAGTGACATTGTTGATAAGGAGGACGGGGGGGGTACTAACATTGTCAGGGGAAACCCAGGAAAAAAGGGGATAACTTTTCGTGCTTTGTATAACATTTCAGTAACACATACAGTGGTTATCAGAGTGATTAAAAAAACATTATCAATTATTTCTCTTATAATTGCTCTTAATTCACTTCATCAAAATTAACATAGGCATGAAAGGTCCTTATTTTAAATTATTGTACAAATGGATGATGATTTTATTATGGCATGATAACCCAGTGGTCGTCCCCACCCCGGCCCTTCTAGGGCAGGGTAGGTGCCCAGGCTGGAGCTTGTTTACCATCCCCCGGTTCGCACGCCTGTTTTCCCCGTCAGCCCCCTTTGGGGGGGGGGGAAGGTGGCAGACCAGGGGCCCCCTAGCATCTATCTACCTACCTGCCTCGTGCTTGGGGCGACTATGGCTAGGCCTGGGTCCCGCCGCGGGGGGCCCCCCCTCCGGGGGGAGACTTAGGTCTCTTTTCCCCCACGCCAGGGAGGCCGGGCAGGGTCGCCATCTGGTAAAGACCCGGGCCGGGATTTTTTCCCAGGGAATCAACACCTGAACCAGTCTACACTTTCATAAAAAAGGACCATTATGACTCGGGGCCTACAATGAAAAGATCAGAGCTTCTGGATCTATGGTTGCACTTTCAGCTTACAAGGAAAGGGGGGCCCAGGTTTCCCCCAAGAGCGAATGGAGAAGTTGGTTATTTTCCTTCCCCAGCTCTTGCTTTTTTTAAACACAGCAATTAAGAAATACCTTAAGTCCATTTTTTGTGGGTCTTTTTCCAGGATGAGATAAAATTTTTAAAGGGGAAACAAACTATAGTCATTGGCTCTTTTATGTTAGTAAGTTTATTTAGATACAGGTATAAATTGGTACAGTTACACAAATTTAGATGACTAAAATTATCATACATAGTAACATATTTAAATTTCTAGCATAACTAAAAAAAAAGTCAGAAAAAGGTGACTTATTTCCATAGGGCCCTTTTAAATATCTTATTTTTAAAAAACCCAGCTGAAAAATACAGGGGAAATAATCATGATTATGACCTTAAAGATTAAAACAGTTTTAAATCACCTGTGTGAAAACCCCGTCATAATAAAGAAGGTTCAATATGAAAAAAATCGTCCTTTTCTGCTTGGGAAGTCATTGCAAAAATTGTAGCACTCCTGTTAACGTAATAATATTAGTGCGTTATCCTTGGTACAGTCTACTGATTTAGACACTGGGTAAACACACGGGGGGAGGCTACACTGGGTGAGGCTACACTGGGGAGGCTACACTGGGGGAGGCTACACTGGGTGGGGCTTCACTGGGGGGGGTTTCACTGGGTAAAAGGGTACACTGGGGGGGGCTACACGGGGGGAGGCTACATTGGGTGAGGCTACACGGGGGGGAAAAGGGTACACTGGGTGGCTACCCCATGTGAGGTTTTCACTGGGTGGGGCTACATTGAGTGAGGCTACATTGGTGGGGCTCCCCGGGTGAGGCTACACTGGGTGAGGCTACACTGGGTGAGGCTACACTCTGCGAGACTACACTTGGTAAACTCCCGGGGGGAAGCTACTTGGTGAGAATACACTGGGTGAGGCTACACTGGGTGAGGCTACACTGGGTGGGGCTCCCCCTGTGAGACTACACTTGGTGAGGCTACACTGGGTGAAGCTACATTGGGGGAGAATACACTGGGTGATTTCACTGGGTGGGGCTACTTAGTGAGGTTTTTCGGGGGGAGGCTACACGGGGGGGGGCTACACTGGGTGAGGCTACTTTGGGGGAAACTACACTGGGTGAGGCTACACTATGTGAGGCTACACTGGGTGAGGCTACACTATGTGAGGCTACACTATGTGAGGCAAAAACTGGGTGAGGCTACATTGAGTGAGGCTACACTGGGAGGGTTTTTCGGGGGGGAGGCTACACTTGGTGAGGCTATACTGGGGGAGGCCATTGGGGGAGACTACACGGGGGGAGGCTACCCCTGGGTGGGGCTACATTGTGTGGGGGCTACACGGGGGGGGGCTACACTGGGTGGGGCCCCACACTGGGGGGGCCCCACATTGGATGAGACTACACTGGGTGAGGCTACACTGGGGGGGGTTATGGGGGAGCTACCTCGGTGGGGCTCATTAGTGAGGCTCACGGGGGGAGGCTACACTGGGTGAGGCTACACTGGGGGAGGCTACACTGGGGGGGGCAAAAGGGTGGGGGCTACATTGTTGGGGCTACATTGGTGAGGCTCCCCGGGGGAGGCTACACTGGGTGAGGCTACATTGGGGGGGGCCATGGTGAGGCTACACTGGTGAGGCTACACTGGGTGAGGCTACACTGGGTGAGACTACACTTGGTGGGGCTACACTGGGTGAAGCTACATTGGGTGAGACTACACTGGGTGAGGCTACATTGGGTGAGACTACACTGGGTGAGGCTACATTGGGTGAGGCTACACAGGGTGGGGGGCTACACTGGGTGAGGCCTACACTATGTGAGGCTCACTGGGTGAGGCACACTAGGTGAGGCTACATTGGTGAGGCTACACTGGGTGAGGCTACACTGGGTGAGATACACTGGGTGAGGCCACTATGTGAGGCTACACTGGGTGAGGCTACACTGGGTGAGGCTACACTGGGTGAGGCTACACTGGGTGAGACTACACTTGGTGAGGCTTACACTGGGTGAGGCTACATTGGGTGAGACTACACTGGGTGAGGCTACACTGGGGTGAGGCTCACTGGGTGAGGCTACATTTGTGAGGCTCACTGGGTGAGGCTACACTGGGTGAGGCTACACTGGGTGAGGCTACATTGGGTGAGGCTACACTGGGTGAGGCTACACTTGGTGAGGCTACACTGGGTGAGGCTACTTTGGGAGTGAGGCTACACTGGGTGAGGCTACACTGGGTGAGGCTACATGGGTGAGGCTACACTATGTGAGGCTACACTGGGTGAGGCTACACTGGGGTGAGGCTACACTGGGTGAGGCTACACTGGGTGAGGCTACATTGGGTGAGGCTACACTGGGCCGAGGCTACACTGGGTGAGGCTACACTGGGTGAGGCTACACTATGTGAGGCCTACACTGGGTGAGGCTACACTGGGTGAGGCTACACTGGGTGAAGCTACACTGGGTGAGGCTACACTGGGTGAGGCTACATTGGGTGAGGCTACATTGGGTGAGGCTACACTGGGTGAGGCTACACTGGGTGAGGCTACACTGCGTGAGGCTACATTGTTGAGGCTACATTGAGTGAGGCTACACTGGGTGAGGCTACACTGGGTGAGGCTACAAAGGGTGAGGCTACACTGGGTGAGGCTACACTGGGTGAGGCTACATTGGGTGAGGCTACATTGAGTGAGGCTACACTGGGTGAGGCTACACTGGGTGAGACTACACTGGGTGAGGCTACACTATGTGAGGCTACACTGGGTGAGGCTACACTGGGTGAGGCTACACTGAGTGAGGCTACACTGGGTGAGGCTACACTGGGTGAGGCTACATTGAGTGAGGCTACACTGGGTGAGGCTACACTGGGTGAGACTACACTGGGTGAGGCTACACTGGGTGAGACTACACTTGGTGAGGCTACACTGGGTGAGGCTACATTGGGTGAGACTACACTGGGTGAGGCTACATTGTGTGACGCTACACTGGGTGAGGCTACACTGGGTGAGGCTACACTGGGTGAGGCTACATTGGGTGAGGCTACACTGGGTGAGGCTAGACTATGTGAGGCTACACTGGGTGAGGCTACATTGAGTGAGGCTACACTGGGTGAGGCTACACTGGGTGAGGCTACACTGGGTGAGGCTACACTGGGTGAGGCTTCACTGGGTGAGGCTACACTTGGTGAGGCTACACTGGGTGAGGCTACATTGGGTGAGGCTACACTGGGTGAGGCTACACTGGGTGAGGCTACACTATGTGAGACTACACTTGGTGAGGCTACACTAGGTGAAGCTACATTGGGTGAGAATACACTGGGTGAGGCTACACTGGGTGAGGCTACACTGGGTGAGGCTACACTCTGTGAGACTACACTTGGTGAGGCTACACTGGGTGAGGCTACACTGGGTGAGGCTACATTGGGTGAGGCTACACTGGGTGAGGCTACACTATGTGAGGCTACACTGGGTGAGGCTACACTATGTGAGGCTACACTATGTGAGGCTACACTGGGTGAGGCTACATTGAGTGAGGCTACACTGGGAGAGGCTACACTGGGTGAGGCTACACTTGGTGAGGCTATACTGGGTGAGGCTATATTGGGTGAGACTACACTGGGTGAGGCTACACTGGGTGAGGCTACATTGTGTGAGGCTACACTGGGTGAGGCTACACTGGGTGAGGCTACACTGGGTGAGGCTACATTGGATGAGGCTACACTGGGTGAGGCTACACTGGGTGAGGCTACACTATGTGAGGCTACACTCGGTGAGGCTACATTGAGTGAGGCTACACTGAGTGAGGCTACACTGGGTGAGGCTACACTGGGTGAGGCTACACTGGGTGAGGCTACACTGGGTGAGGCTACATTGTTGAGGCTACATTGAGTGAGGCTACACTGGGTGAGGCTACACTGGGTGAGGCTACACTGGGTGAGGCTACACTGGGTGAGACTACACTTGGTGAGGCTACACTGGGTGAAGCTACATTGGGTGAGACTACACTGGGTGAGGCTACATTGGGTGAGACTACACTGGGTGAGGCTACATTGGGTGAGGCTACACAGGGTGAGGCTACACTGGGTGAGGCTACACTATGTGAGGCTACACTGGGTGAGGCTACACTAGGTGAGGCTACATTGAGTGAGGCTACACTGGGTGAGGCTACATTGGGTGAGACTACACTGGGTGAGGCTACACTATGTGAGGCTACACTGGGTGAGGCTAAACTGGGTGAGGCTACACTGGGTGAGACTACACTTGGTGAGACTACACTGGGTGAGGCTACATTGGGTGAGACTACACTGGGTGAGGCTACACTGGTTGAGGCTACATTGTGTGAGGCTACACTGGGTGAGGCTACACTGGGTGAGGCTACACTGGGTGAGGCTACATTGGGTGAGGCTACACTGGGTGAGGCTACACTATGTGAGGCTACACTATGTGAGGCTACACTGGGTGAGGCTACATTGAGTGAGGCTACACTGGGTGAGGCTACACTGGGTGAGGCTACACTGGGTGAGGCTACACTATGTGAGGCTACACTGGGTGAGGCTAAACTGGGTGATTCTACACTGGGTGAGACTACACTTGGTGAGACTACACTGGGTGAGGCTACATTGGGTGAGACTACACTGGGTGAGGCTACATTGAGTGAGGCTACACTGGGTGAGGCTACACTGGGTGAGCTACACTGGGTGAGGCTACACTATGTGAGGCTACACTTGGTGAGGCTACACTGGGTGAGGCTACACTGGGTGAAGCTACACTGGGTGAGGCTACACTGGGTGAGGCTACATTGGGTGAGGCTACATTGGGTGAGGCTACACTGGGTGAGGCTACACTGGGTGAGGCTACACTGGGTGAGGCTACATTGTTGAGGCTACATTGAGTGAGGCTACACTGGGTGAGGCTACACTGGGTGAGGCTACACAGGGTGAGGCTACACTGGGTGAGGCTACATTGAGTGAGGCTACACTGGGTGAGGCTACACTGGGTGAGGCTACACAGGGTGAGGTTTACACTGGGTGAGGCTACACTGGGTGAGGCTACATTGGGTGATGCTCATTGAGTGAGGCTGCACTGGGTGAGGCTACACTGAGTGAGGCTACACTGGGTGAGGCTACATTAGGTGAGGCTACATTGAGTGAGGCTACACTGGGTGAGGCTACACTGGGGTGAGGCTACACAGGGTGAGGCTACACTGGGTGAGGCTAGATGAACACTTGCTGAGACATCGCATGGGAAACTTCCGCCAGGGTTTCCGCTTTTATAACAATATATCTTTTTACAACTCAAGAATTAGTTTACAAATTAAGCGTCTTTCGGTCAGCTACAATCATTATCAAGTAGCATTAATGACCGAGGACGGACTCACAGTAAATAGGAACAGATACACATAATTACAATGATCATATATACTGTACATTACCTATGATAACCCAAAATGTCAGACAAGGTGATTTATTTACATTGGGGTCCTTGCAATATATTAGTTCAATCTTAAAAGTTAAAACAGCTAAGTAACTCAGCTGTGTGAAAATCAGTTACAATAATAGGAGATACAATAGATATAAAGTAATAGATACACCAGTGTTAGCTTTACAAGAAATCACTCTTCCCTTTATGTAGCTTCATTCTTAGGTACCTTTCAGTTCTCTTCCTGAACTGGCTTTGACATGTGCAGGCAATCCTAGGTACTACAAAATTGTGTTCACTTCCCCTAGTACCATACTTGTTTTGGTTCCTAATCCTGACAAAGTTTGCAGCAAGATATTCTGGACACTACTTGTAAGCACTTTTATAAACGTGATTTAACTTCAGTTACTTTACTCTGTCTTCAAAATTCAGCATATCCAGTTGTTGTAATTCATCCTGGCCTACATGCTTTCTTGGACAGGAAGAATCTCACCATTTTGTCCAAGGCGATTTGTTGTCTTTCATGTTATTGTTAGAGCAGAGTACCATGAAGAGCAAGAATGATCTACATGACATTGTATAAGAGGTAGACGTAAGGTCCTGCGAGCCTGAGTAGGTAGACATTGAGCCTGTCTAAAGAGGAACTTTATCCTGGCATTCGTTTTTTTTTTTTTTTACTAAATTGTTCCCTATCAATCTCCTGACAAGTTTGGGTCAAAAAGGAATCCCAGATATTTCACCGAAGATACTGAAGTGATGGTTCCCCATTACTGCATGCGGCCAGCAGTAACAGCCTGGTTGATCAGGCTCTGATCCAACATGAGGCCTGGTCACAGACCGGGCCGCAGGGGCGTTGACCCCTGGAACTCTCTCCAGGTATACCCTTTTCAGTTTACTTTTCGTGCAAAAGAGTATGGCTTCTGCTTTCCAGAGGTGTAGTAATAGTTCTTTGTCAACTAACTACGTATGCAAGCAATTTGAGAAACCCCAATGGAAATAGGCCTATTGTTTGACTTTTTGGGTTATCCTAGATTATATATACAAAATGTACTTGTTATGTGTCCCCAAGACTATTGCATATTATGATCGCAAAGTCTAAATAAAAAAAAAACTCACAACAAGGATACCTTTCAGTTATCGTCAAATACTGTTCATGCCACCGTTTTCTTTATCAACATGTACAGAGAGAATGTAAATAATATACTGGGTACCTCGTCTAGTTAACTTTGTGCCTTCACATAATAATAATAATAATAATATTCTTTTATTTACTACAAGTACATGTACATGGTATACAGTCTAGCTGACATCAGTGACATACTACTATATAGAAAGTCCTTGTTATGCAGAGCATTAATGCTGGCTCATGACCTCATTCCTACACCGGCACCCGCACTGGCAAGACGTAGCTGCTCCTGAATTTGCTTCGTTCAGTTGCCTTGCGATCCCCGTGCTGGGAGAGGCTTTTCCTCTTATGAGGTTTTTTCCTCCTCAACAATCCTGCTAACCCTGCTTGTGGTACCTGCTGAGCCAACAAGGACATCAACACCGGGAACAGTGCGTCGTTGGTGGTCTTCCCAAGGGAAGAACTCCGTCCTCTGCCTCCTGCTGCTGTGTCCGGCTAACCATCACTGCCCAAGGTGTCACCTTGCTGATCTTTCAAAGCATCACCTCGACACCTCTGCACATAGTGCATGTGTATCCATTGGCTTACAGTTATTTCCTCGCTTCTAGAGTCGGTGTTAACAGCATCTCTGATTTTTTAGACAGCTTTTCTTTAAACAATATCTTTTTTGGTGTGACACGAGTTAGCTCCCTTTTGTGCCGTAATCTCCCAAGAGGCCAGTCAAACCCCCTTCATTGAGGTGGTTAAGATACCCACAGTGGATAGGCAGAACTACATCACTTGGAAGACACCAGCACCTTTCTCTACTCTCTAGACTCTTTACTTCCTTTTTCTGGACCAGCTGGACCTTGCACCTCGGTGTATTCGTCTGGTCTGGTGCCCGTGGCAGGTGTCCAAGTGATAACCGCATGGGAAGCCCATTCTGGGCAGGTACATCATAACAAAACATGTCCCATCAGGACCACTTGATTAATCCACTTTAGCGAGCCAATCATCGAAGTGCTTCATCTTGCACTGTGCTGTTGCCATCATGGCAACTGCCGGGACCTCGATCACCGACCATGGCCCTCCTCTAAACTATTCTGGACCTGATAAGAATACTATTGACTATGCCTCTACCTTTTCAACATCACTCAAACCCCTATGATTAATGTATTCAAAACCCGATTTTGGAGTTAAGATTAATCTCTCTCCCAACATTTTGATACCTGTACTAGCAAGGAGGTTCGTGAAAAGCTTTCAAATGCAGGTTTTTCAATTGATTGGGCTCCTGACCACAAGGCCAGGAGCACAGTTGTGAAACCAGTTGACTCCTCACCATAGAAGCTTATGACACTGACAAGACTGACCTAATGACTAACATTTCTACCCAGAACAATATTACTGTTGAGGATATCTATCACCCTCCAAAGACAAATGTATTGAAAATAAGGTGCTCCACACCAGCTGATGCTGATGTCTTATTCAAAAGTGGAATTATAGTAAAGTATTTTCATATACCTGCCACTTCCCTGTTTTTGCCTAACTATATCCCTGTGGTGCAATGCTATAAATGCTACAGTTTTGGTCACTCAAAGGAAAACTGTCAAAGTCAAATGATGTGTTCTAAATGTTCTCTTAATGGACACCACTATAGTAAATGCTCAAGAGACCCAAAGTGCATTAACTGTTCTGAGCCTCATGTAGCTACAGATTTCCAGTGTAGAGCTCTGTAGGGACTATCCCAACACTGCGTAAAACACACCCCTCAACCTCCCTAATCCAGTCACTAGTATGGCCTCACAGTTTCAGACTCCCCTCTCTACACCTGTCACACCTACCAACCCTTCTACATCTACAGATGCCACACATACCAACCCTCCTCTCTCCACAACTGCCACACATACCAACCTTCCTCCTTCTACTTCTTCCCATCCTCCTACTTATGCGGCTGCAGTCACAATTATATCTCCAAAGCTTCTGCACCATCTCAGCGATCCTATGTTCGAGACAATAGTGTTGGCTGTTCATTGTGCCAAAAATTTCGACAAAATTCACTACCCCACTCTCCTGAATGACCTCTTGAAAGTTAACAATTTTGATGCAGTCTCTTTTCCTGGTCACTTCTCTCTCCCTACTGACATCTCCTCCCCTTCTCCCTCAGTGTCTACCTCAGCCGCTACTATGCCTCCCCTCCCTTCTCCTTCTACCTCCTCTCTTCTTACCCTGCCTCCCACTCTGATACTACTTCTTCTCAGCCACCCATTGAGTCTTCTCCTGGGATAAAGCTAGGACACGATCCCACTCAACCAAGAAAACAGCAAATTCTTCTTCTAATTCACATGGAAAGATGAGTACTGGTACCATTCCAAAACGGCAACTCTCCTTCCCCTCTCTCCTCTCTCCTCTCGTTCCTCCCGTCCCTCACTTCTCACACTCCTCGATACAGTACAAATATCCCACAACCAGATCCTCCCGTCTCCCAACACCTTGATGAAGTAGTCACACACATTGCTGATGAGTGCCTCACTGATATTCTTGGCCAGACACCAACCTCCCAAAATCATGGCTCTTAAAGTCACTCAATTTAATATAAGGGCCTACAATCCAAACAAACATATTCTGGCCGAACTACTTGAGTCTGAACGCCCTGATGTGCTACTTTTAAATAGCACATGTGCGAATGACCAAAGAGTCCGGCACCTTGGCTACACTGCAGGCAGTCACCTGCTGATCACTGGAATGGCGTAGCCATCCTGGTGAACAGTACCATACACCATGAATTTCTCTCCCTTCCATTCACAGATCCTCATAGCATGGCTGTGAAGATACACACTATACACGGACCAATTCTCATTTACACTACCTATACTCGTCCTAACACGAACATAAATCTTCATGATCTATCTATAATCTTTAATCACACACATCTACCAGTCTATCTCCTAGCTGATCTTAATGCTAGACATACAGTTTTTCATGACAATTCCACAAACACACACGGAAGACAACTCTTAACCCTTGTAACCCAAAACATCTCACTCATCTAGGTCCACATTTTCCCACTGTTTTCACACACAACGGTAAAGGAACTCCTGACAAAATTTTCACCAACAGGGCCAGTAATCACTTACACCACTTTATAACTCCTGGCCCTCTTTCGGGCTCAGACCACATTCCTATCACCCTCCATATCTCTCTAAATCCTATACAAATTCCAATCTCTCCTTCACCAAACTACTCACTGACTGACTGGGATGATTTCAAACTACGACTAGACAACACTGACCTCACCTACGATTATGACAACAAACCGGTGACAGATATAGACAATCAAATTACACGTATACAACATGCCATCAAGCAAGTAGCTGCACAGACAGTGCCTACAAGGCATTATAAGACCAGATACTCTTTTCGCCCATCAGAGAGAACCAAGCGTTTGCTTACTTGTTACAGGCACCGGTTTGCTGTAAATCAAAACAGACTGAACCTAATTCGATGGGATCTCTCCATACTGCGAATGCCATCATTCGCAGTCTGGAAGAGGACCACAACCGACACTGGCAATCCCTTATTGACACTGCAGATAAACAGCGAATCAATGACCCCAAGACTTTCTGGAACTTTATCCGGAAAATCAAGGGAACCCCAAAAACTACAAACTTTAAACACATCACTCATGACAATAGACTTATCACTGACCCAGCAGAGGCAGTGCACATTTTTAAAGACATATGGGAACAAATCTTTCATCCACATCCTCCAGACCCAGCTGCACTTGACCACACAAATGACGTTGAACATTGGATCACCAGACACCGTGACCTTACAAATCCTGACCCCCATTATCTCTCTTGACACACTATCCTCTACCCACTCTCTCAATTCTCCTTTCGTGACAACTGATATTCATTCACTATTAACTAAACTGCCCAAGAAAGCACCTGGTGCTTGGACTATCTCACTCAATTCTCTGTCATCTTCCTAGATCTGTTGCTTCTGTTCTTACTGATCTCTTCAATGCTATACTCGCTTCTGGTTACTTCCCCCCTTTCTTCAAATCCGCCACAGCTTGCCTAATCCCTAAACCTGGCAAAGACCTGACAAACCCAAAGAATTACAGGCCTATAAGCCTACTAGAAATCTTGGGTAAGACATTCGAAAGACTTGTTAATATGAGACTCAGAACTCACCTTGAGACAAATAACCTACTCAACGAAAGACAATTTGGTTTTCGACAACATAGATCTACACAAGACGTCAAAAACATCATCCTGAACTATATTCGCATAAATAAAGCTCAAAACTGTACTACCGCCCTCGTGACCAAAGATGTTGAAAAGGCCTTTGATACTGTATGGCACGATGGTCTAAAGTATAAACTCTGTACCTCCTTTGATCTCCCTAGTAATATGATCAAACTATTATGCAACTTCCTAGACGGTAGAACTATGCGAATAGGGTTCATGAAACATTACTCTGACTATTTCACACTCCATGCAGGAGTCCCACAAGGATCTGTACTATCTCCTACACTATATATCTTATACACGAATGACTTGCCTGAACCACTTTACCCTAATACTCCACAATTTCTTACGCAGATGACATAACACAACTCACTGCACACGAAACCTCTCGATTCCTCACCCACAGAACACAACGAGAGGTCGATAGGATCACTGCATGGGAACTCCAATGGAGAATTAAAACAAATCCCTTAAATCTAAGATCACCTTATTCTTTAAAAGACGTGGAGTTCTCACCCTGTTGACCTCAAAACAAGCACCTCTCGCACACGTATACCACATACCCGATCTGTTGTCGTCCTAGGTGTCAACTTGGACACCAGGTTGACAATCAAACCTCACATCACTTCTAAAACTGCTGTTGCTGAGATTGCTCTCTCTCAGCTTTATAAGTTGCGAGGAGCTCACCCTGCAACTAAACTTCACCTTTACAAAGCCCTTATTAGGCCCCTCATTTCTTACTCTCCTCTAGCTCTATCACTATCTGCCAAAACCAATACCATAAAACTTCAGCGTGTCCAAAACCGAGCATTACGTTGGGTGTTGGGAGTGAAGTGGGATGATTTTGCAACCAGCGAATCTCTCCATCTCAGGACTAACACACCAGCTCTGAACGAATTTTGGAAGACACTGTCCGACAGACAAATTGACAGACTTGAGACTTATCATGAACATTGGACTGACTACCTTGATACCACAATAAAACGGCCTTATACCGAAGTCAACCTCTTCAGAGCTTTGAACGAACCTGCCCCTCCCCCCCGATACACATAATATAGCCTCCTTTTTTACCACCTAATACTTCTCTTTAGAATGAACTAGTCCAAAACCTGATGTTTTCTTACTTATCTCTACCTGCCATCCTATGAGAGTCGTCCTTGTGCAGTTTCCGAGATGAAGCAACTTGTAGATGTCCTTGGCTCCACCTGAACAACCTGCCTTTGCCCGATCTAAAGCGTCCAGTCTTGCAGCAGATAATACCTGTCACTATTAAGCCTCACAATGCCTTGCAGTTGGGTTTAGTCCTGACTCTATTTCTTACTCTAAAATATTTCCTCTCACCCATCTATTCTTCGCCTATCCCCACTTCCCTCTCGCCCATTGTGGGTACTTACCTGAGAGTATTCGTTTCGTTTTGCAGAGCATTTCGGGCAGATTAGGTCAGTGTCCTAGGATGCGACTCACACCAGTCGACTAACACCCAGGTACCCATTTTACTGATGGGGAACATAGACAACAGGTGTAAAAAAACACGCCCAATGTTTCTGCCCTGGCTGGGAATCGAACCCAAGCCCTCGCCGTGTGAAGCGAGAGCTTTAGCCACCAGACCACCAGAGCCCCTTAATAAAAATAATAATCCCTGTGAGCTGTAGGAATCATCCTGACACCATTCCCACGGATATACATGGATACCATGCCCAGCCCTTTTAGGGCAGGGTAGGTGCCAAAGCTGGAACTTGCTACCATCTGCAGCTCGCAAGACTGCCCTTCCCATCAGCCTCCCTGGGGCGGGGTAGATGGCAGACCAGAGAGGCCTAGCTTCTCCCTGCGAGCCCCGTGAGGGCGGGGAACGTGGCTAGGTCTGGGGACAATTGGTCCCAGACGATGAAGGGGTTCTTGTATCTCCTCCCGTGGGAGACGAAGGTCTCAGACACTCCCACAACAGGGAGCCAAGGCCGGGTCACCATCTGGAAAAGACCCGGGCCGGGAGAGTACCGGCGAATCTACAACAACACCAACACTCCCACGGGCCCTCGTAGGGCGGCGAACACTCTCACGAGCCCTCCTGGGGCGGGGAAGGTGCCAGAGCTAGAGCTTGCTACCACCTGCAGCTTCCAAGACAGCCATTTCCACGAGCCCCCCCTGGGGCGGGGAAGATGGCAGACCAGAGGCCTAGCTTCTCCCTACAAGCCCCATGAGGGCGGGGAACGTGGCTTGGCCTGGGGACAGTTGGTCCCGGAAGATGAAGAGGTACTTGTACCTCCTCCCATGGGAAACATAGGTCTCACGACACTCCCAAGACACGGAGCGAAGGCCCGGTCACCATCTGGAAAAGACCCGGGGCGGGAGAGTACCAGCGAATCAAGAAGGAGTGTGAGTGAGCTGTACAAATAATATAAATAAATGAACTAGTATAATAGTGCGAACTAAAATAAGCCACTAATTATGCAATGCATTTCGGGCAACTAGTCACAATGTTAAAATTTTATTTCTACAAAGTTTAATTTACAATTGAGTCAGGAATAGTGGATGTTATTGGCATACTTTATAGAAAGCCCATGATGGAGAACATTCCGGGTATCCTTAAAATAAATTCCTGAGAAAACTTTTGATAATTTTCCTGTAATTTGTGTGTAACAATTGATGGGGATTATAGTGTTTATATAGTAGTGTAGATGTGTAATGTTGGCGTGACTTTTGGAAGGTGATAAGTCACAGGGAAACCAACAGATCGCTATAATTTCCTTATGGTAATCAGTTAATGTTATTTATGTAATGTTGGAAAAGTTAATATTCTGATAAGAAAAATGTATTACACACCTGGAAGTGTCACTGAATTTGAATAAATATATGTATACAAAATAAATATATGTGTACAGCGAGTTTGTGAATATTTCTCGAGTGTAATCGTGGTACATAGAAACAGTATCCACACACTACACAAATAACCCGCATATAGCTGAGAGGAGCTTACGACGACGTTTCGGTCAGACTTGAACCATTTACAAAGTCACACTAACAAAAGAAGGGCAGGAAAGTGTTTATATAGGCAGCAGACAGGGGCAGGAACAAGAGAAAGTGGTGGAGGAGTAATAGTGGTAGTAGTAGTGGTAGTAGTAGTAGTAGTGGTAGTAGTAGTGGTAGTAGTAGTAGTAGTGGTAGTAGTAGTGGTAGTAGTAGTAGAGTCAGTCAAATACTAAAAAGAGGAGCACTTTAAGGGGCTAGTGGCCCACATAGGGTAGGGACAAGAACACAGAGGGGGAAAAAGATAATAGTGAACCACATAAACAAGGCAAAAGAAAGAAAACACAGAGGAGAAAGAAGAGGAAAGGGAGAGAGGGAGAAGGGAAAAATCAGGTTAAGTCACGGGTGTTCTGAAGTTTTGAGCATTTAACAATGTAATGGGAAAGGCTAGGGTCCTGTATTCCTGCTGAATCACTGAGGTTCTCCAGAAGAATTTGTTTTATTAACTCATTTGATGCTATGGAAGAGGATATGAAAGCTGGAAGGGCAATTTGGGAGGATTTGCATACTCACAGCCCCCCCCCCCAAGCCTGACTGGAAGTGAGGCTTGAAACCACTGTCCATCTTCGTGGGAAAGATTCAATAACTCTCTAGCATGGTCTTGAGGAGAGAGTCATATTCCTTGAGTTTCAGACTGCTGAAGACTGGGGAGCATCTCAGGAAGTAGGTAAGTTTTGGGATTGACAGGCACCTGGTGAGTAGGTAGAAGGCATCATGTACATTGATGTCTCTCATCCTGCCTTCCATGGTCCTGACGTCTGAAATTTTTTTTCTAGGAGCAGACCGATGGCATTGGGCCCAAGAGGAGCATCAAGGAGAGTGCTGTTGGCTGGATCAATGGCCCGTGCCCCTGGTAAAACAGCACTAATGTTCTGGATCATCTGTTGAGTGGTAGAAACTATTTCACATTTGGTGGGGTTTAAAGATAGGCCCATTCTCCCTCCCATGTCTTTAACATTATTGATGTCCTCTAGGAGAGATTCTGTAGTGCCAGCTAGGGTACAATCATCCAAGAACCAGATATTGAGCTCACTGGAGAGCGCTTCTGTGACTTCCTTGATGACCAGACAGAATAGAAAGGGGTGAGAGGGCATACGGTGGTGTAGGTGCCTCTGAGCTAATTTCATTCTACTCCCATTTGGTGTACTAGCCTCCACGAGCAGTATTTAATATTATTGTAGCTACGAACAAGTGGTATTTAATCAATCACGCATCCAGCAGAGGTAGGTGTTTTACCGTGATCCGAGGACATATGGTGGTGTGGGTGCCTCTGAGCTAATTGTGTCTTAGATTTTGGTGTTCATGTTATGTCTTAGTTGGTGGTCATCATGTTCATGTGTTTTTGGCTTACATGTCTTAGATTTTGTTGTTCATGTCTCATGTGTTTTTGGCTTACATGTCTTAGATTTTGTTGTTCATGTCTCATGTCTTAAATTTTTGTGTTCATGTCATTGTGGTTATGTCTTAAAGTTTTGTGTACATGATATGTTTCAGTTTGTAGTGACCATGTTTTAAGTGTTTGTGTGTTAGGTTTGTGTTCATGTTAAGTCTTAGTTGGTGGTCATCATGTCCAAGTGTTTAAGTTTTGGCTCACACGTCTTAGATTTTGGTGAGCATGTCTCATGTTCTTGGGCATGTTATAATGTTCATGTCATGGATTTTGTGCTTATGTCTTAGTTGGTGGTTGTGCCTTAGGTTTTTGTGTTCATGTCTCGTGTCTTAAATTTTTGTGTTCGTGTCATGTATTAGTTGGTTGTCATGTTATAGTGTTCATGTCGTGGATTTTGTGCTTGTCTTAGATTCTGGTTATGTCTTAGATTTTTTGGTGATCAAAGTGATCATGTTCTATGTTTTTGTGTCTTAGGTTTGTGTTCATGTTATGTCTTAGTTTGTGATCAACATGTTTAAGTGTTTTAGTTATTGGCTCACATGCCTTAGATTTTGGTGTTCATGTCTCATTCTTAATTTTTTTTTGTACATGTCATGTATTTGTAGTTGGGCATGTTATAGTGTTCATGTCATGGATTTTGTGCTTATGTCTTAATTGGTGGTTAAGTCTTTGCTTTTTGTGTTCATGTCTCATGTCTTAATTATTGGTGTTCATGTTATATCTTAGTTGGTGGTTATGTCTTAGATTTTTGGTGTACATGATATGTTTTAGTTGATGGTGCTCATGTTCTAAGTGTTTGTGTGATAGGTTTGTATTCATGTTGTTTGTGCTCATGTCATAAGTATATGTCTTAGTTTTTTATGTTTATGTTGAAAAGTCTGGTGAATGAGTGAGTAAACTTTTATAATGAGTGTGTAGTTTGGTGGGTGAGATGTAATTTCAGTTAATGAAATGTGTGATTGGGAATGTAATTTGGTGGTTGACTTAGATATGTCAAATGTTATTTGGGAGTATTCAAATTATATATGTGAGTATTCAAGTGTTATCCCAAAACCTACTTTAATAGATGGCGTTGTGAGTTCCTGCAGGTAAGGTAATGAGATTGAAGATATGTCAGCAGAAAAATTGACAGAGTGATGATTTTAAGATCTTGAAATGTTTTAAAAAAAATTAAAGCATTCTGTCATCTTTGTAATAGTGATCTTGGTTATAGTGTTTTGAGGGAATGTGTATAAAAATGTGTGTTAGTTGATGTTGATCTTTATTCGAGCGTGCATAGATTTTAGTAATCATCTTAAGGATTTGGTGGTCATGAATTTTGTGTGAATGTGTATAAAAATGAATGTGTTCTGTGATTATAGTTTTAGTGATCTTGACCTAAGTGGCGTTGTGACTTGTGGGTATTATAACTGAAAAATTGTGTCTTGTTGTGGGTTAAGAGTAAACAAAATGAGATTGGACTTTGTGTGAAGGTTATGAGTGTTTTGTGAGTTGCATTTTGGGTGTTAAGTACGTTATATGATGTGACTTGTGAGCATAGTTCATAGTGCTCTTCATAATAGGTTTCTTCAGTGATCTTAGTTATTAGTAATCTTAGTTTTTAGTGATCATGACAGGCTCAGCACGCCTGGCAACACAGGCTCAGCACGCCTGACAACACAGGCTCAGCACGCCTGGCAACACAGGCTCAGCACGCCTGACAACACAGGCTCAGCACGCCTGACAACACAGGCTCAGCACGCCTGGCAACACAGGCTCAGCACGCCTGGCAACACAGGCTCGACACAGAAATGACCAATAAAGAAATGTTCATTTATTGTGACGTTCTTAACAATTCCTCTAACAATTCTTTCAATAAGCAAAAAAGGATACCTATGTGGTATCAGTCCCATTAGCTGCTGTATGTTTATAACACCTTTGCCCTTCACCTTCTATTATCAATTCCCCCTTACCTGGAGTATACCTGGATAGGGTGTCAGGGATCAACGCCCCCGTGGACCGCGGCCATCCTTCCAATATAATAGAAAAACAGACCATCACTACCACGACCACTCTGTACAAACTCTCAGCTATCCAACCCCACAAACCACCGCAGCACAGCGATATGCAAACGATCCCATCCCCTCTTTTACCGTTATCAGAACCACCAGATGTCCAGAATTTTGATAACTAGTTACACCCTAAAGATATAAAAAAAAGTAGTACTGCCTCTGGATATCAAAAATGTTGCGCAGGCTTTACCATTCTTTTTAATATCCAAAGTCATAGAGTGAAACTGCTTCTCAGTGCTAATCTTTTTTTTATTAACACTCACTACAGTATCACCAGCTCTAATCCCAACCATTGCTGCAAAACTACCACTCGCAACCCCGATAACTACTACACCTTTCATGTTATTTCTGAGGTTAAATCTTTCAACTAATCGAGGATTAATATCGGTTACTTTCCAAAAAAACGGCAGAAACTTTCTTAGCGTCACTAGTATCTGTTGAATTCACATCGTCCTCTCTCGGTTTTTCAATAGCGACTTATAAATTTATAGTTTTTCTATCCCTAAGTATTTCAAGGTTAACTTTACTTTTCAACTAAGCTCTACCCATATTTCTCAACTACTGAAGTCGAATTACTCACTAGGTTTTCTACACATATGCTGCTATGTATGATAATTCTATGTAACTGTATTTCTGTATACCTGAATAAACTTACTTCCTTACTTGCTTGGTCACATCACCAATGTTTACTCCAGCATGTTCAGCAGCACAGATCTTCAAACTCGGCTCACCAAAACACCTTAACATCCTTCAGGCCAAGATCGTCAGCCAGATCCCTCCTGATATCTTGTATGATAATACCAAGCTGTCCACGAACCACTTTCCTTTTTCTTTGAACTCTTTCACAATATATTGAACCATGTTAGAAGCTATTGCAAAAACTATCCCCGCACTACATTTTGAAGGAGATGGGATAACCGAATTGACACCAAAGATTTTTGTCTCTACATTAAGCATAGGTCCACCTGAATTACCCATGTTTATCGCAGCATCTGTTGAATTAAATCACAAAGATGTTTACATTTCTTGCTTTAGCAGAAATTATACTAGCGCTGACGGAGCCACCCAAACCGAACGGGCTGCTTATAACCAATACAAAATCGCCAACTTTTGCCCTATCAGAATCACCGAACTGAAGAAAAGGCAGTTTACCATCTGCATCTATTTTTAAAACAGCCATATCAGTCTTTGAATCTATACCAACAAGTTTTACTTCATAAGACTTGCCATCCTCCCCACTTAATGTGACGTTAATTTCATCTGCTTCATCAGAAAATAAACACAGACCCCAGAGAAACAGCTGTTCCTAAGAGTAATTGCTCAACCCAAATTCTCGCTGGAAAACATCACGCAACACATCATAAGGAATATCTATATCCGAACTGCTAGTTTCTAACTTTTTTTTTTTGCGACCTGTAAATGTGTATAACAGACGCCGTATTCTCGTCATGAGCCCTGGACTGAGCTGCGTCATAGATTAGGCTAGTGGCTAAAAGTCCCACAATGCTTGATAAAGCCCTATTCCACCTTCTTACCATATATCTAATTCTCGAGATTGCAACTGGTCTCAGATTCGCACTCATCACTTTATAACAGTTTATATAGCAAGGGATACAAAGAGTGATTTGTACAACAAAATACTAAAACTCTCCCCATCGTTATATGAAGACAATAAGACAGGTGATATACTATCAAAACTTAATAGACGCAACCCTGCTACAGCCATTAACAGGTAGTAATATATCTCTTACGATGGGGAATTTTATAATGCTCATAGAAAGCGTGGTAATGCTTGCTATATTAAGTATTAAGCTCATTGCAATGATGCTTCTGATGGGTCCTATAGTTTTAATGTACCTATTACAATAATGAATCGAAAATTAAAAATACTAGCCAAAAAGTATCAAGATGTTGTTGCAGAATTATTTTCAAAATTAGAAGAGACCATATCGCTTATTTTGTTAAAGAAACAAATCAAAAATATTATTTTGAAGCGTAAATGATATATTACTGAAAAAAAAATAAGAACAATAACTAAATTCCTGCTAGAAATGGTGGTTATTTGCTGGATAGTTGGGGACACAGGCTTCCCATTATAGATTTTTGGGAGACTTCCTAGCATAAAAAATTAAGCTCAGGTAAATTGTGCTGCAGGATTCCTAAGTTCTGCTGCGGGATTCCCCAGTTGTGGTGCGGGATTCCCCATATATGCTGCGGGATTCCCCAGTTGTGCTGCAGAATTCCACATTTGTTCTGTGGGATTCTCCACTTGAGGTGTGGTATTCCTTAGTTGTGGTGCAGGATTAACTACTTGTGGTGCGGGATTCCACAGTTGAGGTGCGGGAATTCCCAATTGTGATGTGGGATTCCCCAGTTGTGGTGCGGGATTCCCCAGTTGTGGGGCGGGATTTCACAGTTGTGGTGAGTGATTCCCCAGTTGTGGTGCGGGATTCCCCAGTTGTAGTGAGCGATTCTTCAGTTGTGGTGCGAGATTCCCCAGTTGTGGTGCGGGATTCCCCAGTTGTGGTGCGGATTCCCCAGTTGTGGTTGCAGGATTCCCCACTTTTGGTGCGGGATTACCCAGTTGTGGTGCGAGATTCCAAAGTTCTGGTGCGAGATTCCCCAGTTGTTGTTCAGGATTCCCCACCTGTGGTGCGGGATTCCCAGTTGTGGTAATGGATTCTCCAGTTGTGGTGCGGGATTCGCCAGTAGTACTGCAGGAGACCCCAGTTGTGGTGCGGGATTCTCCAGTTATGGTGCGGGATTCCCAAGTTGTGGTGCGGGATTCCCCAGTTGTGGTGCGGAATTCCAACCATTCTAATATGTCATCAAATTTGCCTACAAGCAAACAAATTTTAATGGGAACTATCCTGGGCACTATCCTGAGTACTATCTTGGTACTATCCTGGGTACTATCCTGGGTACTGTCCTGGGTACTATCCTTGGTACTATCCTAGGCACTATCCTTGGTTCTATCCTAGGTACTATCCTAGGTGCTATCCTTGTTCTATGCTGTGTACTATCCTGAGTACTATCCTGGGTACTATCCTTTGTACTATCATGGGTACTATCCTTTGTACTATCCTGAGTTCTATCCTAGGTGCTATCCTGGGTAGTCCCTGGGTACTATCCTGGGTACTGTCCTGATTTCTATCCTGGGAACTGTCCTGGGTACTATCCTAGGTACTATCCTGGGTGCTATCCTAGATACTATCCTAGGTACTATCCTATGTACTATCCTAGGTACTATCCTGGGAACTATCCTGGTTACTTTCCTGGGTACTATCCTGGGTACTGTCCTGAGTAATACAGGTACTATAATGGGTAATATCCTAGGTACTATCCTGGGTTCTATCCTTCGTACTATCCTGGGTACTATTCTTGCCCTAAGATGTAGCAGCCATTAAAGACCGAAGACATTCAGAATCATTCAGAGAGAAACTGCGGCAGGTGACAGACCCGCACTGTGTTACCACTGAGAAAACTTCCCCTCACTCCTTCAGTTGCAGCCTTGCAACATTGCATAGCTCCTGATGACGTACTGAGAAGTGTGAAAGTATTGAACTAAAAATTTCTACCCCCCGTTGCTTGTCTTGCATCTACAGTGGTACCTCGAGTTACGAGCTTAGAGTTCAACGATATTCAATGCGATTCGAAGGATTTTTTTCCATAAGAAATAATGAATTAGATTAATCCATTTAGGACCCAAAATACACTTACAAAACACTACAAAAATACATTTCAAATTGTTTGGTTGGGAGCTGATGAAGAGAGGTACCACTGTGTGTTATATATATATATAATATATATATATATATATATATATATATATATATATATATATATATATATATATTTGTCGTGCCGATTAGGTAAAACTGGTCAATTAGCAAGAACTCATCTAAAATTTTAAATCCTTTCTAAAATTTTCTTATACGTTTAAAGATATATTTTTTTCATTTATGTTAATGTAAAATTATAATTTTGTACCAAAGAAACGTTGAAAACCTACCTAACATTATTACAACAAGCTCAATTTAATTTAGCCTAACCCAACTAAATATATTTTAGATACGTTAACATTAATTTAATAATAAACAAACACAATGAAATATATTTTTTTCGTTATGTTCAGAATGATTTTGGCGAAATTATTCATACACAAATTTTCACTTGTCTTATATGGCAATGAGCGTTGCTATTTAAGCCAAAATGCAAGTTTACCTAATACTTATATATATATATATATATATATATATATATATATGCAAGACAACCACTATGAAAAAATATAGAAGAATTCCAAGCGTTTTCGTGACTACTCACATTATCAAGGAACTATAAAAGGAAACATGACAAGAAGGCTTATAAAGGGCAGAATACACCTCACAGTCACATCACACTAACAAAGACAACACCTCACAGTAGCGTAACATCTCACGACTCTGTGAAGAGGAACATAAGAAAGGACCTGAAACTCTTCCCAAGAATTACGATTAGTCAAATTTATCATTAAATTCTTCCCAAATTTTATTAATTATAAATGAATCCAATTTATATAAACCAAAAGAAATATTCATATTATTTTCAAATCTGCTTTTAATGAAACATGATTCTATTATATTCCTCTCAACCATGGACTTGCTTGCTACAACCTTCTCACATTTTATTTGATGGTAAACACATGAATAAATAGACATTGAATCTTGTCCAGTTCTAATGCTATATTTATGTTGTTTTAATCTTAGTTCAAGACTTTTACCAGTTTGACCATAATAAACTTTATCGCAAATTTTACAGGGAATCTTATAGACACATCCGTCAGCATTTTGGGGGAATTTTTATCAAAAGTCTTTTTACTGTATCAAGATTTTTAAATACCACTTTGATATTAAAATTCTTAAGAAAGGAAGGCATATCAACCAAGTTTTCATGGTAAGGAGAACCAACATATTTTTGGTTGAATAAGGTTGGTTGTCCCTTTTGGATTATAAAAAGTATTTCTAGCTATTTTAAAAGATTTATCAGTTATGTTTCTTGGATATTTTAAATCATTAGCTATTTCATAAATTTTAGAGATTTCTTCATCTATGAACTCTGGACTACAAATACGTAAAGCTCTCAAAAACATAGAAGAAAAACCGACACTTTAACTCTACCTTGATGTGAAGAGTAATAGTGTACATAGGAACAATTATTTGTAGGTTTTCTGTAAATTTTAAATTTAAAGTCAGTGCTACCCTTAATAATAAAAACATCTAGGAAGGGCAATGAGTTATTTACTTCAAATTCAACAGTAAAATTTATAGAATGAGCTAAGCTATTTAATTTAACAAGCCTTCTTGTCATGTTTCCTTTTATAGTTCCTTGATAATGTGAGTAGTCACGAAAGCGCTTGGAATTCTTCTATATTTTTCATAGTGGTTGTCTTGCATATTTTGATATCACCTGTTTACTGTGATCTTTTTGCATATATATATATATATATATATATATATATATATATATATATATATATATATATATATATATATATATATATATATATATATATATGCTAGGAATTCGCAAGAGCAGGCGAAATATTCACAAACACTGATCTCTGGCCGACGGAGACTCGAACCTCGAACCTCATGACAAGGTACGCAGTGCTTTGCCGACCGTACCACACTGGTCAATACCTTGGCATCCAGCTTTCGCTAGACGTTATTCCAAGGCAGCCAGCTTTCAGGCAGGAAGGCTTACAGCTTTTCATCTCATCCCCTGCATGCATCGACACAACTAGAGATTTTTACAATGCTAGGAATTCGCAAGAGCAGGCGAAATATTCACAAACACTGATCTCTGGCCGACGGAGACTCGAACCTACGAACCTCATGACAAGGTACGCAGTGCTTTACCGACCGTACCACACTGGTCAATACCTTGGCATCCAGCTTTCGCTAGACGTTATTCCAAGGCATCCAGCTTTCAGGCAGGAAGGCTTACAGCTTTTCATCTCATCCCCTGCATGCATCGACACAACTAGAGATTTTTACAATGCTAGGAATTCGCAAGAGCAGGCGAAATATTCACAAACACTGATCTCTGGCCGACGGAGACTCGAACCTACGAACCTCATGACAAGGTACGCAGTGCTTTACCGACCGTACCACACTGGTCAATACCTTGGCATCCAGCTTTCGCTAGACGTTATTCCAAGGCAGCCAGCTTTCAGGCAGGAAGGCTTACAGCTTTTCATCTCATCCCCTGCATGCATCGACACAACTAGAGATTTTTACAATGCTAGGAATTCGCAAGAGCAGGCGAAATATTCACAAACACTGATCTCTGGCCGACGGAGACTCGAACCTACGAACCTCATGACAAGGTACGCAGTGCTTTACCGACCGTACCACACTGGTCAATACCTTGGCATATATATATATATATATATATATATATATATATATATATATATATATATATATATATATATATATATATATATATATATATATATATATATATATATATATATATATATATATATATATATATATATATATATATATATATATATATATATATATGTCGTGCCGATTAGGTAAAACTTGCGATTTTGGCTTAAATAGCAACGCTCACCTTGCCATATAAGACAAGTGAAAATTTGTTATGGAATAATTTCGCCAAAATCATTCTGAACACAACGAAAAATATATTTCATTGTGTTTGTTTATTATTTAATTAATGTTAACGTATCTAAAATATATTTAGTTGGGTTAGCTAAATTAAATTGCGCTTGTTGTAATAAGGTTAGGTAGGTTTTCAAAGTTTCTCTTGGTACAAAATTATAAATTCTTATATTAACATAAATGAAAAAAATATCTTTAAACGTATAAGAGAAATTTTTAGACAGGACTCAATTTTAGATGAGTTCTTGCTAATTGACCAGTTTTACCTAATCGGCACGACATATATATATATATATATATATATATATATATATCAGATTTTTCCTTTAATTTTCCATAATAAACTAAGAGGTTCAAGAGGAAGGAACATCTTGCTGTAAACCTTCGATGTTTGGTGTTGTTGAAATGTTGTGATTTACAAGTATCTGGCATTGTTATCATCACTGTGTCAAAGTTTTGTGTGACGTAAGGACTATAAGATTAGAGATTCCTTTCTGCCACCTTTCAAAGTGGGTATAGAATCTGTCTTTCTTAAATCTTAAATAGCCAAGAAAATATTTTTAGCGAATCTTGATGTATATAAAATTTCACAGTTATGGAATAGCGCAAGGAAGAGAGGCGTGATATCATTAAATTCTTTAGTCAAAGAATTTTGTGGTTATGCCAAACATATTTACAAATTTAGTTGAATGTTAATGTTAAATGACTCTCTAAACATTGAATCGTCCAGGAAAATCAAGGTATTTACCACTGTCAGATTGTTATAGCTGTGCTGACAAAGATTTGCTAGCAAGACTCACGAAATCGTAATGACACGATTGCAAACAAACCATACCAGGGGTGGGGGTTCGAACCCGCTTACGCGACGATCTGGAATTTTGAGACTCTCTGACCGCGAGTTCGAGCCCCACCCGTGGTATGGTTTATTTGCTAGCAATTTATGTGGCTTTGACTTCCACCAAATCAAGTGTATTTGTGTTGATTTCAAGCACAAGTAATTCTCAACCTAAGCCTCTGTCTCACACCATAACACTTCTGGTAACAATACTTGCTATACATTGCAACATGTTCCTTCAAGGTATTAACACATGTGCAACAGTTAGGTATCTTTATTCCCATAAGATATCGTTGTGTTGCAGCGTCTGAGAGTGTAAATAAGATTTTGGCATAAAATACAGACAAGTTGATAAGTAAGACACATGAGCAACAGTTACGTATCTTTATTCTGAGAATTAAGATACTCGACTGTTATACATGAGCCTTATCAGCTTGTTGGTATTTTGTACTATTCAAACACTAAAAAAAATATTACACTGAACTCTGCAAGAACTGTGAGAATGTGACGTCACTGAGAATGTGACGTCATCATACACGTACTCTGGATTCTTCTGAGTAGTCAAGAGAGGAAGTAGGGGACCAATGTGCAATTCACGAGTACTTATATGTTCCAGGGCTATCTGTATATTATTATTATTATTACTATTATTATTATTATTATTACGATTATTATTATTACGATATCTGAGATATGGTTCAATCCCTCCCTCCCTTCCTTACGACATCAGTCTTCACCAGACTTGAAATTCGGGCAGACATAGAATGTGGGCTCAACAGCCTGTCAAAAGCTTCTCCTCCACCTCACTCATCACATTATGCGACACATTAAGCTGACAGATGTGTTGGCTGGAGCAAGAGTAGAAGCCAGACACCTCGAGTACCAACCTAACTTAATCATATTCTCATATTTTCTTGATTTTTCACCTCAGTATCCTTAGTTTCGTTGTAAACTTTTCAATGTTATTTTTTATTTGCATCATCCATTACAATGGCACTAAAATAACTATGAACGTCACTTCAGTGGAAGACAGAAAAATTGAAGATTAGATATCAGTAAAAACTTTCCAGCGTGTAATAGAGAATAACATGATGTTCATTAGAGATAAATTACAATTGCTTAGATATGGAAAGAAAGAAGAACTGGAACTAGCACAGGAGATCTTTTAGGCATCTAAAAAAATTGTCCTCAAAGATTTGTTAAGTTATACAATGAATTAAGGAAAGATCCTGGACTTCACCTTACGAAAGCAGACAAAACAAATGCGATAGTAATTATGGACAAGGAAGATTATAGGGCAAAAATAAACATGACATTAGGAGACAGTTAAAGAGAAAAATAAATAGGGAATAAGAAAAGAAAAAGAGAGCTTATGAGGTTAAAGTTGCAAGGAAATCGAAAACTAACCCAAAATAATTCTTTCAGGTATACAGAAGTAAGATTAGGGACACGATAGGCCCACTTAAAAGTTACTCGGGTCAGCTCACCGACAGTGAAAAAGAAATGTGTAGAATTTTTAACACTTACTTCCTCTCAGTTTTTACACAGGAAGATACTAGCGATATTCCAGAAATAATAAATTATGTAGAACACGATGATAATAAACTATGCAAGATTAGGGTCACAAGTGACATGGTCTTTAGACAAATAGATAAATTGAAGCCTAACAAACCCCGGGCCCTGATGAGCTGTACGCAAGGATTCTAAAGGAATGTAAAGAGGAGCTTAGCAAACATTTGGCTAATCTTTTCAACATATCACTACAAACTGGCATAGAGCCAGATAAGTGGAAAAGGGCAAATGTGATACCTATTTTCAAAGTAGGTGACAGGTCCTTAGCTTCGAACTATAAACCAATAAGCCTAACCTCCATAGTGGACAATTTATGGAATCAATAATTGCCGAGGCAATTCGTAGCCATCTTGAAAACATAAATTGATCAACAAATCTCAGCACGGTTTTACAAAGGGCGTTCCTGCCTTACGAATTTATTAATTTTTTTTTACTAAGGTATTTGAAGAGGTAGATCATGGTAATGAATATGATATTATGTATATGGACTTCAGTAAGGCTTTGATAGAGTCCCACATCAGAGACTATTGAGGAAAATTAAAGCACACGGAATAGGAGGGATTTTTTTCCTGGATAGATGTATGGTTGACAGATAGGCAGCAGAGAGTTTGCATAAATGGGGAGAAATATAAGTGGGAAAGCGTCACGAGCGGTGTTCCGCAGGGGTCAGTGTTGGGCCCTTGATGTTCACAATCTACATAAACTACATAGATGCGGGAATAAATAGCGACATAAGAAAGTTTGCCGATGACACCAAAATAGGCCGACGAATTCATTCTGACGAGAACATTAGAGCACTCCATGATGATTTGAATTGACTGATGCAGTGGTCGGAGAAGTGGCAGATACAGTTTAATATAGACAAATGCAAAGTTCTAAACTATTTGGGAATTTGGTTAGCAGTTCTCTAAAACCAAGACAACAGTGCATAAGTGTTCGTAATAAAGTGAACAGAATCCTTGGCTTCATATCAAGAATTATAAATTAAAGAAACAACGTAAGTGTTCTCACCTGACGAGAATTCCGTCTTGTCAAGGTTACACACACAACACACATGTGTTTCTCTCACTCAATGTCAACCCTGGGGTGGGACGCTGACCTCAGAGATGTGGTGAAGGGTGTATGGATGAACACTTGGAACCACGGACCTGGGTGAGACATGGAGGCATAAAAAATATGGAGAAGAATTTCCAGGACTTCATCGGAAGGTGAGACATCGGGGCCCAGATTGATTCCTGGACACTTGAACCCAGGAATGGCGAGGATACCTTGGGGAAGTGGGAAAGGGAGAATATCTGATGGCGGACAGATGGACTCTTGGACACATAGACCTGGGAAAATGGGGATACTGGTTGTTGAGGCAGACCTTGGGGGACCACACATAGACTCCTGTTATCCATGTCAGTGTTGTCCATGTC
This sequence comes from Cherax destructor, assembly GCA_009830355.1. Lineage (NCBI taxonomy): Eukaryota > Metazoa > Arthropoda > Malacostraca > Decapoda > Parastacidae > Cherax > Cherax destructor. Next base: position 31,085 of record WNWK01009109.1, on the reverse strand, counting down.
AGTGTTGTCCATGTCAGTGTTGCTCATGTCAGTGTTGTTCATGTCAGTGTTGTCCATGTCAGTGTTGTTCATGTCAGTGTTGTCCATGTCAGTGTTGTTCATGTCAGTGTTGTCCATGTAAATGTTGTCCATGTGAATGTTGTTCATGTCAGTGTTGTTCATGTCAGTGTTGTTCATGTACAACACTCACTATTAATGTAAAAGGAAACACAAGTTTTGTTCTCAGTTGTGTTCATTCCTAATAGTGAACATTAATGTTGTTCTTGTTTTTGTTCATTCTTCACAGTAAACATCAATCTTACTCCTGGTGGTGATATCCACTTATGCATATACATGCATATTCACATGTATACAAATTCTCTAATATTCATAAATACATGTACACATTTAAAAATTATACATACATAAAACCTCACATGGGAGAGTGAAACTGGTGAGGACTTTTCAGTGGGACTTGGATCATTAACTGTCACAGGGAAACACAAATGTTGATAATAATTATGATAATATAATCACCAGGAACTACGTCTTGACACCAGTCTTTTCCAGATGGTGATCCGTCACTGTCTCCTGAAGGTGTGTGGTGACCCGTCACTGTCTCCTGAAGGTGTGTGGTGACCCGTCATTGTCTCCTGAAAGTGTGTTGGTGTTTGTACACGGGATGTACATATTTATGTGTACGTGTGTGTGTGGAGGAGAGTAGATGAGAAGTGTGAGGTGTGGTGTTGTATTTGTGTTTACATACAAATAAGACTGATAGGAGAAGGTTTATATGTATTGTATTTATATGTATTCGTGAGTTGGGAGGATGTGTATAGGATGTGTATGTGGAATATAGAATTGAGCGTATATAAGAGTGCGGCTGTGAACCTTGCGTACCATACAAATAAAAAGATCGCTAACAAGAAAACTGGTAACTGATAACAATTAATTACAGCACCATGAAGGGAACACAAAGTACACACACACCGACGTCAATGTGTGACATAAAACGTTCACAAATGCACTTACACAGCTAAATAATTGAATAAACTAATAATTGATATAGATACACTAATAAATATAAATATATGTTCCAAATTTACACTAGTGGTCACCCTTTGGGCTAACTGGGATAGAGATATCTCTTGTCTCAGGTAGTCGACGTTCGGGTCTTTTCCCAGGTGGATGTTATTACAGAGCGCAGATTTTCTGCGTGTCCTCCTCTGTAATAACATCTACCTTTCGTATACTGATATTAATACACGTGTAGTAATACATATATGGGCAGTGCTTCAAGGGTGCTAAAACTGCTGACCTCAGGGAAGTGGTGAAGGGTGTATGGATGAACACTTGGACCCACGGACCTGGGGTGGGACTGCTGACCTCAGGGAAGTGGTAAGGGTGGATGAACACTTGGAATCACAGACTGGGGTGACTGCTGACCCAGGAAGGGTGAAGGGTGACTCTGGAGCCACTGACCTGGGGTGGGACTTGCTGACCTCAGAGAAGTGGTGAAGGGTGAATACCTGGAAATACTGACCTGTGGTGGGACTTGCTGACCTCAGAGAAGTGATGAAGGGTGTATGGATGAACACTTGGAACCATGGAACTGGGTGAGACATGGAGGCATAAAAAAATATGGAGAAGAATTTCCAGAACTTCATGGGAAGGGGAGACATCCGGGGGCCCACGGATGGATTCCTGGACACATGAACCTAGGAATGGCGAGGATACCTTGGGGAAGTGGGAAAGGGAGAATATCTGATGGCGGACAGATGGACTCCTGGACACATAGACCTGGGAAAAATGGGGGGATACTGGTTGTTGAGGCAGACCTTGGTTAACACACATAGACTCCTGGACACATGAACCTGGGGAGGTAAGATTACTGAGTGTAGGATAGGAAGTGGAGAAGGGAGAATATCTGAGGGGACACAGATGGATAGCTGGACACATGAACCTGGGGAGGTAAGATTACTGATAGGAAGTGGGGAAGGGAGAATATCTGAGAGGACACAGATGGACTCCTGGACACATGAACCTGGGAAAGGTAAGATTACTGAGTGTAGGATAGGAAGTGGGGAAGGGAGAATATCTGAGGGGACACAGATGGACTCCTGGACACATGAACCTGGGGAGGTAAGATTACTGAGTGTAGGATAGGAAGTGGGGAAGGGAGAATATCTGAGAGGACACAGATGGACTCCTGGACACATGAACGTGGGTGGTAAGATTGAGGTAGGATGGAAGTGGGGAAGGAGAATATCTGAGGGGACACAGATGGACCCCTGGACACATAACCTGGTAAGTGATTACTGAGTGTAGGATAGGAAGTGGGGAAGGGAGAATATCTGAGGGATAAAAATGGACACATGGACAGGGGGAAAGCAGGGTATGGTAACTAAGGCTGACAGTGGTCGCAAACGTTTGCCTATTCTACGTACTACGTAGTTTATCACTTGTATAAAGACATCAGGTATAAATAAAATGTACTATTATAAAAAATAATAATAAAATAATAATAGACGTAGTACAGTGGTCAAGTAACCCCGGGGCAATGACGTGGTACAGTAGTTCAGTAGATTGCCACTGTCTGAAATGTTATAGTGTAGCCGGTTACTGTCTGAAATGTTATAGTGTAGCGGTTACGTCAAATGTAACAGTGTAGCTGGAAACTGTCTGAAGTGTTATAGTGTAACTAGCCACTGTCTGAAATGTTATTATTATTATTATTAGTATTATTAACAATAATAATAATAATAATAATTATTATTATTATTATTATTAATATAATAATATTAATTATTATTATTATTATTATTATTATCATTAATATAATTATTATTAATAATAATAATTATTATTATTATTAATATAATTATTATTAATAATAATAATTATTATTATTATTATATAAACAATAACTTATGTTTACAGAGCATTATCAAGGTGAGCTGATAAGCTGTATTTTGAGCGACACCTAGGCCTATACATGTAGCTTTGCTCTGTATACAGTGTTCCTTGTTCAAACATAAGTGACATCATACATTCATACATACATCATACATTCATACATACATCATACATTCATACATACATCATACATTCATACATACATCATACATTCATACATACATCATACATTCATACATACATCATACATTCATACATACATCATACATTCATACATACATATACATTCATACATCATACCCATAGTGACATCACACTTTTATAAAACTCACAGTGATATCACATCACTTTCTAAAACTCACAAGACATCAACTATAGTACATCACTCATCGTTGTCTAAGACTCACAGTGACATCACTCATCGTTGTCTAAGACTCACAGTGACATCACTCATCGTTGTCTAAGACTCACAGTGACATCACTCATCGTTGTCTAAGTATATCAGAAGAGTCATTCTTTAGTTATGGAACTGATCCCACTGATTCCAAGTTGTTTAACTATTTTACTATAGTGATATTTTGCCTGCACACAGTATAGACTTAATGGTTAATATTCTGTCTGTAAAACGATCAACCATTACGTATTGACGCCGTTCAGAAGAGCAAGACTCATTTACATTTAACGTTAAAGCACCCAAAGGTTTCCCTTCAGGAACTCCTCATAGAGAAGGGGGAGTGGACCTTAAAGATGAACCACTGGCCTCCAGGTGGCCGGGTCTGGTAACTCAGAACTAACTCCGAGACTGACAGTGGTCGTACAAACTATTAATTTATGCCACATTGTGGCCTTATATCTCATAATAAGTAAAACATGTATCAAAACTTTTATTGTTGTGTATAATTACTCACGCAAATAAATCAGCCTGAATAACAATAAAAATATATGTTAGAACTATTCCAGGGAGACGACTTAGTGACTCAACACACTTTAGCCCCGATGATCCAACCGCCACCAAGCTTCCTACCTTATTTTATATTGTTCTTTTTCTGGGGGGGAGAGTTGTTTGCTATATTTGTTTTGTAATGTTATGTCATATTATATTTATTTTTAATTTTATGTTAATAATATTACATAATAAAATAACTTTGGAGATAAATGGTATACAGTACCGAAGATAGAAAAGTAGATATAATGGAAAAATTATTCCTTTATTGAAAGATTCCCACACACACAGTGGTTGATCTATGAAATATGGATATATAGAGCATAGTGACTCGAAGACATGGGGAATGTGGTTGACTGCTGAGAAGAAGTTGATTTGAGAAAACCTGCCCAGATGGGCCAGTAGGTTTGTTGCTTTTAGGATAATGTTAAAGTTTTCGGAAGGGGGTCAGCTATGTTAAAAAAGTTACGTTTTAAAGTTTACCGAAAACCGACCAATCAAAATTTTTCCCACTTGATCTCACCACAACAACAAAACTAAACGTGGGTAATCAAGCTTCTTCCTTCGGCCCTAAGGATCGAGGGAATTTTTGAGGAAGAATGTTTCTAGACTTCATTATTTCGTCATTTCATTAGAGACTAACGCCAACAAGATACACACACAGGAGATACATAGTCCCTTTACTAACCCCGCGCCAAACAGTCTCCAACATGTTTTCCAATACCACATTCAGACTACCCGCACATCCACCATCATAAAAGGCATCATCACTAAGGTACACCACATGATTCAACCTCCCCGGGGATATGTATTATGCAAAGATTGTAATCGATTAACGTGGGAAACATCCAGATCCCTTAAAACACTTATTTCAGAAACAAGTCAGCCAGCAGAATAAACGACTCGAGGAACACCTGTATTTTAAACCGAAATTACAACAACCATTTAATTATCAACAGAGACACAAGATTCATCGCCAGGGAAAAGACTCAGAGCCGCAGATCTTGAAGTTATCATTCATATTTTATCCAACAATTTCAACCAGAAAACTGCTTTTACAACATAGCGAAGCCCTTCCCAGGAAACTTCATCATCGTTATCTTACACAACAAGAAACCACCGGCCCATGCTGGGCAGGTCTTGATGCAACGTCTTCGAATCAACTTCTACATTCCTCACCCCATGTAGACCTGTTTGATAAAGTCCACTGTGTAAGAAACGTAGTCAATAAGGGATTGTATTTGAATTTAGAATCTAACGATTTTTTGAAGTAGTTCATGATTGCTTTTGAAGCAGTTTGTGACAGAACCTACAAGGGAAAATAACTGAAGGGCCCCCCCACCTAAAATGGAGGAGTATACCTGCCGGCCGTGACGTAATCAAACGGGGGACTGACAGTTCAAGAACCTCAATTCAACACTGGGGAGTTCACCAGCCCCTGAACACTACTGGAGTTCCCAGGCAGACCTGCGTGAGAGTTGCAGACTTTCACAGGTGGGTGGTACAGTCCCACAGGCTCCAGTGCTGAGAGAACTGGAAGCTTTATTCTCTCTAGATGTGTTACTCTTACTTGTGATGTTTGAAGGCCAAGTACAGTTGATGAGGACACTGTAATGAGGGAGAGGGCAAGTCTGGTCACCAGAATTACCACTGGCTTTCATTACCTGGACTATGTACCTGAAAAAGACTATTGTACCTGAAATTATGTACCTGAGGTGTCTTGTGACACATGTTATGAGGGTCTTGTGTGACACTAGTTTGAGGTGTCTTGTGTGACACTATGTTATGAGGTGTCTTGTGTGACATATGTTATGAGGTGTCTTGTGTGACACTATGTTATGAGGGTCTTGTGTGACACTATGTTAAGAGGTGTCTTGTGAACTATTGTTATGGTGTCTTGTGTGACTCTGATATGGGTGTCTTGTGTGACACTGGTGGTGTGTCTGGGTGACACTGGTATTGTTACCCAGGTCAGGTATTCAGTGGTGCATTCAGAGAGTTTTTAGACGGTGGCACGACACAAGTTAAGAGTCGGATTTGATGTGTTCAAACGCGGTGAAAAGCTTTTAAGAGATGGGTTCATGATGCAGGGGGGTGCCATGTGGCAGGAGAAGGTGTCGTGACACAACGTTGGAGTCTTTGGTACAGGGAGACGGGGTAGTGGAACCCCGATGCGTGCCGTAACAAAACCTACTTGACTTGGCTTGGCAAACAAGGAAACCCTTTGTTAATAATTTAGAAATTACAGAGGAACTCGGTTAAGCGACCACAAGTCAATTACCTTTAGCATTGAATGGATGTATGATAGTAGGGGAAAATTTAGTAACGGTCCCAGATTTTCGCTTACAGATTATAATGGACTTAGGCAACACTTATCAACGGGGGATGGGTAACAAAGAGAGCTATAATATGACAGCTTTTTTAACCCCCATACAGGCTGCCAAAAGAACATTTCCCCCGATAAAGAAATTAGACAAGTAGAAATGGCCCAAATGGATGAATAATAGGCTCAAATTTTGGGCAAAAAAAGGAATTTAAGGGGAAAAAAAAGAGGTGAGGATCATCTTATAAATCAGTATACTGACTTTAAAGGGGGACTTAAAAAAAGGGTAAAAAAAAGTAAAGGGGGATAAAAATTAAAGTTGCTAGGATTCAAAACAACCCAAAAAAATGTTTGTTCCGGTTTATAGAAAAAAAGTTAGGAAAAGATACGTCCCCAAAAATAACTCGCATCTATGACAAGGAGAATGATATGTGCCTTTTTTAAATAATTTTTTTTTGGTTTTACACAGGAAGACTTAAAAACCAAAAAATTTTTTTTTAGAGTCCCTGAAGAAGAAAATTATCACAAACCCCCGGGTATTGGGCCTTTTTTTGTTATTTATGAAGATAAAATGTTATCACCCCCCTAGGAAATGGTTAGAAACAAGTTGACCGTCTGAAACAAAATAAATCGCAGGGTCCTGATGATTTTTAAAAGGGTTCGGGGAAAATGAAAAGGGGAACTCTGTGAACCAATATCTGCATTTTTAATTTATCTTTCAAACGGTGTAGTGTGGGGATATGGGAAGATGGCTAATGTAATTTATTTTTAAAGAGGGGACAAGTCACCCCCGTAAAAACCCCCAATAAGTGCCTCAATTGTAGGAAATTACGAGAAAATTAAGTGATAATTTTAAAACCCCATTTGATAACCATAATTTGATTAATAATACTCAGCATGGACCGAGGGGCCGTTCCTGCCTATCTAATTTAAACCTTTTTTTAGAAAGCTTTTGAGGTGTTGATCACGATAAAGAATTGATATTGTTTATTTAGATTTTAGTAAGGTTTTGATAGAGTACCGCACCAGAGACGTTAAAAGTGGAGCTCTTTTGGGGAAAAGTGCTGTCATGGATCGAGTCATGGTCCCCCAAAGGAAGAAAGGTGCATAAATGGGGTTAACCGGGGGGGTCTGTAAAAGGGGGTTTACAGGTCGTCTTGGGCCCCCTTGTTTTTTTAAAATATATAATGACCTTGATGGGGGGAATTAAATGATATGAGCAAATTCCCATAACGAAAATAGGTAGGTAAGATTCTAACATAGATTTTGGAACCAGGAGGATTTAGCAAAAATTCCGGTAAAAAAAATGGCAGAGATTAAAAGTAGAAAATGCAAGGTTCTGAACCCGGGGGTGTCCAAAACCCCGCATTATAAGGAAATAAGGAACTTAGCCAAGATTGGGAAAAGGTTTGGGGGGGTTTAGTCGAATTAAACCAAGACAGCAATGCCAAAGGGCTAATAAGGAGATTACGGGGTTTTTATCTAGAAGTGTAAGCAACAGAACCCAGGGGTTATATTACAGTTTTCATCGTTGTCCTCACCAGATTACCAGCCTTTGGTCCCATATTACAGAATGGAATTAATTTTTAGAAAAACAGGGAGAATGTCAAATTAATAATAGATTGAAATCTTCCGTAGAAGAAAGATTGAAGCCCCCAAAATTAACACTTGTAAGACGAATAATGGGGGAGACATGAGATATAAAGGGGAAAAAAGGATTAACAAAGGGATATAAATAAGGTCTTGAGGATATCTTCCAAGAGAGAACCCAAAATAATGGGTTCAAATTAGATGTTTAGATTTAGAAAGATATAGAAAGTTTGGTTTGAAAAAGGGGGTTTTATGATTGGAACAGTCTGCCAGTGGGTTATTTGAAGGGCCGGGGGTTTTAAATTTTGGGGTTGGATAAATTCATGAGTGAGAGGTTGGTTTGAGTGGGAATTGCAATAAAATAGAATTAAAAAAGATTTTTTGGAATAAAAATTGTGCAAAATTTTTTTGGGGGTGGAATGTAAGATCTGCCTAAGGCCAACAGGCCTGCTGCAGGTTCCTCCTTTCTTAGTTCTTATGTTCTTATGCATGTTTTTAATTTTAATAACTTTCTATAAGTACTTTTCCAGTCTTAGGAAAATGGACCCCTTTATGTTGGGAGACAAACATAAAAGGGTTTATGGTCTTCACTCCCCTTACCAAAAATCAAAAAAGGTCAATAAAGATTTATGAGAGGGGGTTTGGAGTTTAAAAATCAAACCACAAACAAACTGATAATTAACTATCTTCCCTGGGTTTTTTTTTTTCACTCCCCCTAAAACCCGTTTTTTTCCCCCGGGTTTATCCCCGTTCATGCAGTGTTCATGCGAAAAATGACCTTATACAGGGGAAAACTGGGTTGTTATTGGAGCCCTTTAAAACAGAAAAAGGGGAAAATGTTTTTGTTAATGTTAGTTCAACATAGGAACAAAATTTTTTTTTATATGTTTATTATTATGGAAAAATTAATTTTGTTTTGGAGTTTATGTTTAAACCCGTGACGTAACACCCTCTCAGTTTTGTTTTAATTTTTTATTTAAAGTTAAGGGGGAATGTTAATTAAAAGGGGAACATGCAAGGTGAATTACAGGTGAACATGAAGGTGAATTACAGGGAACATGCAAGGTAATTAAGGGAAGGTTTATGGTGAACACATGTATGGAGTGAACTCAATGAAAGGAAAGGTGAACTGCAGGGAATATGCCCAAAACAAGGGGTGAAGGTGAACAGGTGAAGGTGAACAGGTAATGAACGGAAGGGGAAAGGGAAGGGAACAGGTGAAGGTGAACAGGTGAAGGTGAACAAGTGAAGTTGTTGGAAGGTGCAAAGGGGGAAAGGTAAGGGCAAAGGGGAAGGGCAAAGGAAGGGGGCACAGGTGAGGTGCACAGGTGAAGGTGCACAGGAAGGTGCACAAGTGAAGGTGCACAGGAAAGGGGGCACGGTGAAGGGAAAGGGGGGTGCACAGGAGGTAATTGAAGGTGCAGGGGAAGGTGCACGGGTCGGTCCGACATAAAACCCCGAATAAATAAAACAAAGAACATAAAAAAACTAATTTTTAAAAATTTTTAAGGGTTTTTGATAAAATTTCTGGGGAAATTTTACATTTGACTTTCAACGGTTAAAATGGATTATGTAAAATAAATTTTTTAGTGTTGATTAAAATAAAAACACGTTATATTTATCATTTAGAGAGAAGTTCCCCGGCATTTCTGACAATGTTTCTCAAACAAGTTTCACATTGGGGGAAATTTTATTTTAATTTTTTCAAATGAAGTATATATTTCATTTTTAAATTTTTTTTCGATTTAACCGTTTTTTTTGAAGTGAGGTTTGGGGCCCCCTTTTTTGAAAGGAACACAATTATCCACAGGGGGAAAGAGAATAAATGAACAGATGATTAATTTTACACTGTTAATTAAGGCGTCATCAGGCCTGGAATATTGTTCTTCCTCGTAAATACAAAAATATCCTTTATAAAGTAAAATGATTTAAAAAGGCTCTGCAGAACAAAGTTAATAATGGTAAAGAAAAGAAATTTTCAGAACAAACTTTTAATGGAAATGTTTTATCTGGGATCTTTATTAAATAATGACTTGTCTTAAATTTTTAACAATGTGTAATAATGAAAACTACAGTCACACCTCAGCACTCTTCAACAAGTGCAAAAAAAATGAACACGCAGTCACACTTCGCACTCTTCAACAAGTGCAAATGAACACTGCAGTCACACTCCAGCACTCTTCAACAATGCAAATGAACACGCGTCACACTCTCTGCACCTTCAACAATGTGCAAATGAACACTGCAAAATCAATTTCACTCTTCAACAATGTGCAATAATGAACACTGAAGTCACACTCTCCACTCTTCAACAATTAATAATGAACACTGCAGTCCCACCCTGCACTCTTCAACAATGTGAAATGAACACTGCAGTCACACCTCTGCACTCTTCAACAATGTGCAATAATGAACACTGCAGTCACACTCTCTGCACCTCAACAATGTGCAATAATGAAATTAAGTACACTTCAGCACCTCAACAATGTGTAAAATGAACACACAGTCACACTCACACTTTCAACAATGGGAAAATGAACACTGCAATCACACTCTCTACCCAACAATGCAAAATGAACACTAAGCCACTCCAGCACTCTTTCAACAATGTTAAAATGAGATCCAGTCACACTCTCAGCACTCTTCAACAATGTTATAAGAGCACACAGCACATCTCAGCACTCTTCAACAATTTTAAAATGAGCACTACAGTCACACTCCAGCACTTTCAACAATGTTAATAATGAGCACTACAGTCCCATCCCCGCACTCTTCAACAATGTGTAAAGAGCACTACAGTCCCTATTCGCACCTTCAACAATGTGTAATAATGAGCACTACAGTCACAATCTCTGCACTTTCAACAATGTGTAATAATGAGCACTACAGTCACACTCTCAGCACTCTTCAACAATGTAATAATGAACACGCAGGGCACACCTGCACTCCAACAATGTGTAATAATGAACATACAGTCACACCTCAGCACTCTTCAACAATGTTACAATAGCACCAAGTCACAATCCTGCACTCTTCAAAATGTGTAAAATGAACACTACATACACTTCCCCAGCACTCTTCAACAATGTGTAATAATACTGAGTCACATCCCTCATCGTCAACAATGTAATAATGAACACTACAGTCACACTCTCAGACCTTCAACAATGTGAAAATGAACACTAAGTAACTCCAGCACTCTTAACAATGTTAATAATGAACACTACAGTCACACTCTCAGCACTTTCAACAATGTTAAAAATGAGCACTACAGTCCCTATCTCTGCACTCTTCAACAATGTAAAATGAGCACTCAGTCCCTATCCTGCACTCTTAACAATGTGTAAAATGAGCACTGCACCAAATACGCTTTTACACTGATAAGTGTAAAACGTCCACACTCATATTAACACCCCGGCTAAAACCAGTTTCATATCATTAACAAAAATAATATTTGTTTAGAGTTGTGAAGCCTAAACACAACATTTCCTTAGGAAACTTAACTTTTCATATGTGGCAACCCATAAGACGCATATATGATATTAAAAAACAAGGATATAATATCAGTATATACAAGTAGACGTAATAAGAGGGAAGGACACAAGAAATTTGGCCCAGTATATAATCCACCCGGGTATGGAAACTTGGTCCATAATACCAGTTATAGTACATTACATTTAAACATTTAAATTAAACAAAATTACTTTTTAATATTCGCTAACATTCACACATCACAGACATGGCAGTATAATGTAGAATGTTAGTAAGACAGAGACGTACTGACCAGCGCCACCAGCCACCACCCTTGAATCTTTTGTTAATAGATCAAATATCAACGGTTCTATTTTTTTTTTATCTCAAACATTTATATTGTGTGTGTGTGTGTGTGGGGTGTGTGTGTGTGTGTGTGTGTGTGTGGGGGTGTGTGTGTGTGTGTGTGTGTGTGTGTGTGTGTGTGTGTGTGTGTGTGTGTGTGTGTGTGTGTGTGTGTGTGTGTGGTGTGCGAGGTTTTTTTTGTGGGTTTATGAATGAGGATGTATCACAAGTTTTTTGCGGAAATGAGTGTAAGTAAGTTTATTTAGTTGCACAAATTATCATGCATCATAATATATATGTAAATTTTCCAGGATAACCCAAAAAAAAGTCAGTCAAAGTGACTTATTTCCATTGTGCGCGGCGCTTGTAACTGCTCGTCTTGCAAATACAACAGACAAATAACCCAAAAATAATATAACGTTCAATGCTTATTACAGTTCTGATGGAGGTGGACAGACACATTAACACACCAGCACTCATCCACACACAATAAAACATTCACAAACACACTTAAGCTGCTTAATAACTCCAAAAACTTATATTTAATGTAGATGAATCGTATAATATAAATAGAACTCCCAAAATTTCATTGAGTGGCCTCACCTTGGTGGCCGAACTGGAGGGTAGCTTGGCTGCGTCTAGCTGGTGTACGGTCGTGGCTGTCTTGGTGGGTGTAATTACTGGACGCAGTTTTCTGTGTGTCCCCTCCAGTAATTCCACCCACCTGGACAGTCTCTACCGTAGGCCAGCTAGACAAGGCCACGTTCTCATCCAGCTAGATCACTGGGGGTGGCTGAGCTGACTTCCAGATACATAACCTGGGGAAGGCTGAGACTGGAAGATATCCTAAGGGAAGTGGGGAAGGGGAGACATCCGGGGGCCCACGGAGGGATTCCTGGACACATGGACCTTGGGAAGGCGAGGATACCTTGGGGAAGTGGGAAAGGGAAAATATCTGATGGCGGACAGATGGACTCCTGGACACATGGACCTGGGAAAGACGGAGATACTGGTTGTTGAGACAAACCTTGGGGAAGTGGGGAAGGGAGAATATCTGAGGGGACACAGATGGACTCCTGGACACATGGACCTGGGAAAGACGGGGATACTGGTTGTTGAGACAAACCTTGGGGAAGTGGGGAAGGGAGAATATCTGAGGGGACACAGATGGACTCCTGGACACATGGACCTGGGAAAGACGGGGATACTGGTTGTTGAGAGAAACCTTGGGGAAGTGAGGAAGGGAGAATATCTGAGGGGACACAGATGGACTCCTGGACACATGGACCTGGGAAAGACGGGATACTGGTTGTTGAGACAAACCTTGGGGAAGTGAGGAAGGGAGAATATCTGAGGGGACACAGATGGACTCCTGGACACATGGACCTGGGAAAGACGGGGATACTGGTTGTTGAGACAAACCTTGGGGAAGTGGGGAAGGGAGAATATCTGAGGGAACACAGATGGACTCCTGGACTCATGGACACTGGAAAAGCATCAAAAACACAGTAAGTGGATGGATGGACCTTAAAGACGAACCACTGGCCTCCACGTGGCAGTGGTCGCAAAAAGTTAAATAATATTAATGGTAATTTCAATTTCTTATAAAAAACACAACTTATTTATGATTATATAACATTTCGGGCTAGCAGATCTTAATTTATGCGACAGAAATTTACATAAAAAAACTTACTTATAGTACCATATTAAACATATGAACATTTTGTTTGTGAGTGTTCTTAAAGTAAATAGCTGAGGTAATGCCCGCAATGCACAGCATATTAGGGGCTTTTGACATGTACATCTCATCAATAACTATGTATCTTGTCTACCCAACCATGTATCACTGTACCATGTCTCAATAAAGTATTATTATTATTATTATTATTATTATTATTATTATTATTATTATAACTCGATAGTCATGCATGGGCATGCATGGGCATGCTGTCTATGTACTCGGTTGAAGGATATTTTATTTAAAATCGAGATATTCCTGGAAACTCCGCAAACCTCTTGTTATAGCTCCAGATTATATATTTTTTATTATTGTTATTAGCATGCAGATTTGCCATCCACACACACACACACACACACACACACACACACACACACACACACACACATATATATATATACGTATATATATATATATATATATATATATATATATTTTTTTTTTTTTTTTCAACAAGTCGGCCGTCTCCCACCGAGGCAGGGTGACCACACTCATACATAATCACTGTCTTTGCAGAGGCGCTCAGATACGACAGCTGAGAATAGTCCCTCCCAGCTGTCACTATTCCAGACCCCTCCTTTAAAGTGCAGGCATTAAACTTCCCATTTCCAGGACTCAAGTCCAACTAAATCAATTAACTGGTTTCCCTGAATCCCTTCACAAAATGTTACCCTGCTCACACTCCAACAGATTGTCATGTCCCAAAACCATTCGTCTCCATCCACTCCTATCTAACACGCTCACACATGCTTGCTGGAAGTCCAAGCCCTCGCCCCCAAAACCTCCTTTACCCCTCCCTCCAACCTTTTCTAGGACGACCCCTACCCCGCCTTCCTTCCCCTACAGATTTATACGCTCTTCAAGTCATTCTACTTTGATCCATTCTCTCTAAATGACCAAACCACCTCAACAACCCTCTTCAGCCCTCTGACAAATACTTTTACTAACTCCACACCTTCTCCTAATTTCCACATTCCGAATTTTCTGCATAATATTTACACCACACATTGCCCTTAGACAGGACATCTCCACTGCCTCCAGCCTCCTCCTCGCTGCAGCATTTGCAACCCATGCTTCACACCCATATAAGAGTGTTGGTACGACTATACTTTCGTACATTCCTTCTTTGCCTCCATGGATAACGTTTTTGTCTCCACAGATACCTCAACGCACCACTCACCTTTTTCCTTCATCAATTCTATGGTTAACCTCATCCTTCATAAACCCATCCGCTGACACGTCAACTCCCAAATATCTGAAAACATTTACTTCTTCCATAATCCCTCTCTCCAATGTGATATCCAATTTTTCTTTATTTTAATCGTTTGATACCCTCATCACCTTACTTTTATCTATGTTCACTTTCAACTTTCTACCTTTACACACTCTCCCAAACTCGTCCACTAACCTTTGCAACTTTTCTTTAGAATCTCCCATAAGCACAGTATCATCTGCAAAAAATAACTGTGTCAACTCCCATTTTGCATTTAATTCCCCATAATTTAATCCCACCCCTCTCCCCAACACCCTAGCATTTACTTCTTTTACAACCCCATCTATAAATATATTTAACAACCATGGTGACATTACACTTCCCTGTCTAAGACCTACTTTTACCGGGAAGTAATCTCCCTCTCTCCTACACACCCTAATTTGAGCCTCACTATCCTCATAAAACTCTATACAGCCATCAGTAACTTACTACCTATTCCATACACTTGCAACATTTGCCACATTGCTTCCCTATCCACTCTCATATGCCTTTTCTAAATCCATAAATGCAATGAAAGCTTCTCTACCTTTATATAAATACTGTTCACATATATGCTTCACTGTAAACACTTGATCTACACATCCCCTACCCACTCTAAAGCCTCCTTGCTCATCTGCAATCCTACGCTCTGTCTTACCTCTAATTCTTTCAGTAATAACCCTGCCATACACTTTACCTGGTATACTCAGTAAACTTATTCCCCTATGATTTTTACACTCTCTTTTATCCCCCTTCCCTTTATATAAAGGAACTATACATGCTCTCTGCCAATCCCTAGGTACCTTCCCTCTTTCATACATTTATTAAACAAAAATACCAACCACTCCAGCACTATATCGCCCCTCCCCCCTGCTTTTAACATTTCTGTCATGATCCCATCAGTTCCAGCTGCTTTACCCCCTTTCATTTTACATAATGCCTCACGCACCTCCCCCACACTCACATCCTGCTCTTCTTCACTCCTAAACGATGTTGTACCTCCTGGCCAGTACATGAAATTACCGCCTCCCTTTTTCATCGACATTTAAAAGTTCCTCAAAATATTCCCGCCATCTACCCAATACCTCCAGCTCCCCATCTACTAACTCCCTACTCTGTTTTTAACTGACAAATCCATTCGTTCCCCTAGGCTTTCTTACCTTGTTTATCTCACTCCAAAAAAATTTCTTCTTTTCAGCAAAATTTCTTGACAGAGCCTCTCCCATTCTTTCATCTGCTCTTCTTTTACACTCTCTCACCACTCTCTTCACCTTTCTTTTACTCTCCATATTCTCTGCTCTTCAATTAAAACTTCTGTTTTGTAAAAACCTCTCATAAGCTACATTTTTCTCTTTTATCACACTCTTTACTTCTTCATTCCACCACTCACTCCTCTTTCCTCCTGCACCCACCCTCTTATAGCCACAAACTTCTGCCCCACATTCTAATACTTCAACCCCCCCACTACTCATACTTGCACTAGCCCACCTTTCTGCCAATAGTTGCTTATATCTCACCCTAACTTCCTCCTCCCTTAGTTTATACACTTTTACCTCTCTCTTACTTGCTGTTGCCATTTTCTTTTTGTCCCATCTACCTTTTACTCTAACTGTAGCTACAACCAAATAATGGTCCGATATATCCGTTGCCCCTCTATAAACATGTACATCCTGAAGCCTACCCATCAACCTTTTATCCACCAATACATAATCCAACAAACTACTTTCATTACGTGTTATATCATACCTTGTATATTTATTTATCCTCTTTTTCATAAAATATGTATTACTTAATACCAAACCTCTTTCTACACATAGCTCAATTAATGGTTCCCCATTTACATTTAGCCCTGGCACCCCAAATTTACCTACTACTCCCTCCACAACATTTTTACCCACTTTAGCATTAAGATCCCCAACCACAATTACTCTCTCACTTGGTTCAAAACTCCCCACACACTCACTCAACATTTCCCAAAATCTCTCTCTCCTCTACACTTCTCTCTTCTCCAGGTGCATAAACACTTACTATAACCCACTTTTCACATCCAACCTTTATTTTACTCCACATAATCCTTGAATTTATACATTTATATTCCCTCTTTACCTGCCATAACTGATTATTCAACATTATTGCCACTCCATTATTGCCACAACATTATTGCCAGCTCCAACTCTATTTGAAACCTCTGACCTAATTCCATTTATTTCTTCCACTGAAACTCTCCTACCCCTTCAGCTTTGTCTCACTTAAAGCCAGGGCATCCAGCTTCTTTTCATTCATAACATCTACAATCATCTCTTTCTTATCATTCGCACAACATCCACGCACATTCAAACATCCCACTTTGACGGTTTCTTATTTTTCTTTTTAGTAAGCTATACAGGAAAAGGTGTTACTAGCCCACTGTTCCCGGCATTTTAGTTGACTTTTACAACACGCATGGCTTACGGAGGAAAGATTCTTATTACACTTTTCCATGGATATGAAAGGAAAAGCAATAAGAACAAGAACTATTAAGATAAAATCAAAGAAAACTTAGATGAGTGTGTATACATAAACGTGTACATGTTTGCGTAGCGTGACCTAAGTGTAAGTAGAAGTAGCAAGACGTACCTGAAATCTTGCAGGTTTATGAGACAGAAAAAAGACACCAGCAATCCTACCATCATGTAAAACAAATACAGGTTTTCGTTTTACACTCACTTGGCAGGACGGTAGTACCTCCCTGGGTGGTTGCTGTCTACCAACCTACTACTATATATATTATATATATATATATATATATATATATATATATATATATATATATATATATATTACAGTGGTACCTCGAGTTACGATGGTCCCCAAAATCGCCCTTTTATGTAAGTTTATTTTTTTAAATGCTTTTGTAAGTATATTTTTGGGGGTGTAAAAGGACTAGTCTATTTTACATTATTCCTTATGGGGATAAATTCGTTTGGTAATGGCACTTGAACAGCATTCTCGAACGAAAAAATATCGTAACTCGAGGTACCACTATATATATATATATATATATATATATATATATATATATATATATATATATATATATATATATATATATATATATATATATATATATATATATAGTGTGAAATATATGCATGTATTCACAAATACACACACACACGTCTCCCTATGCCAAACATACACACATGTACACAAATTTGTACCCATTCATATATACAATCTCCCTCACGGTTGTTAAAATTATTTTTGTCTTTTCAAAATGAAATTGAAAAGTTGGAGGCAGAAAAAATCCAACTTCGTCAATGTTCGGGAACTCAAGAACTTTATATATTTCAGTATTCTGATGAAGAATGTTGGTTTTCGGGATTTTCAAGACAACCATTGTGACACTCTTATGAATTATCTTATTGAAGATTAAGTTTACCCAGAAATCATTATTAAACAATTTAACAAGTTTATCTTTATTCTCATATTTTCACTTGTCTAACGTTTTCTAGACTATAATAAAACATTAGCCCCCACACACAACATAAACCTTATTGGACGAAAATAAAAACTAGCAGTTGGGAATATGAGATCCCTTCATAAGAACATAAGAACATAAGAATGGAGGAACACTGCAGAAGGCCTACTGGCCCATACAAGGCAGGTCCTTATCAAAACCACCACTACCTAAGAATTTACTCCTGTACTCACGACACTAATCAAACCCAGCCCCTCCCACTCATATATTTGTCCAATCTCTTTTTAAAGCCACCCAAGGTCCTAGCCTCTATCACCCTACTCGGAAGATTGTTCCACGCATCTACAACTGTGTTCGAAAACCAGTACTTGCCTATGTCCTTTCTAAATCTAAATTTATCCAATTTAAATCCGTTATTTCTGGTTCTTACTTGGTTCGATATCCTCAGTATTTTATTAATATCTCCTTTGTTTATGCCCATCATCCACTTGCACACCTCGATGATATCTCCTCATTCTACGTCTCTCCAGAGATGGAGATTCAATGCTCTAAGTCTATCTTCATACGGGAGATTTCTTATACTGTAAATCATTTTAGTCATTCTTCTTTGTATGTTCTCCAATGAATCTATATCCATCCTGTAGTAAGGAGACCAAAACTGAGCTGCATAATCCAAATGAGGTCTCACTAGTGATGTATAGAGCTGTAAAATAACTTTTGGACTTCTGTTGCTTATACTTCTTGAAATAAATCCTAGTAATCTGTTAGCCTTATTGCGCACACTTAGGCACTGTTGTCTTGGCTTTAGATTTCTGCTTACCATGACTCCCAAGTCTTTTCACATTCTGTATGATCAAGCTCAACTTCACCTAGTTTATAAATTCGAGGGATATTTTCATTACCAACGACTAGCACCTTACACTTGTCCACATTGAACTTCATCTGCCACTTTTCAGACCAAGACATTAATTTATCCAAATCCTCCTGGAGTTCATTGGTATCCTCCTCAGAATGAATTATACGGCCTATTTTTGTATCATCAGCAAATTTACTCATGTCACTTGCAATTCCTTCATCAAGGTCATTTATGTAAATTATGAACAACAATGGGCCCAAAACTGATCCTTGTGGAACGCCACTGGTGACAAATCCCCATTCAGATTTGACACCATTAATGGAAACTCTCTGCTTTCTATTGGTAAGCCATGCCTCTATCCATGCTAGAACTTTACCTCCTATACCATGAGCTGCCACCTTTCTTAAGAGTCTCTTGTGAGGTACTCTATCGAAGGCCTTACTGAAATCCAAGTAAACTATATCATATTCTTATCACTGTCTACTGCCTCAAATGTTTTATTGAAAAACGTCAGTAAATTTGTCAGGCAGGAACGACCTCTCGTAAACCCATGCTGAGATTCATTAATCAAATTATGTTCTTCAAGGTGACTTCTGATAATATCAGCTATAATTGATTCTAATAATTTGCCTACTATAGACGTGAGGCTTATTGGACGGTAATTTGATGGAATTGACTTATCCCCTGATTTGAATATAGGAACTACATTAGCTATCTTCCACATCTCTGGCACAACACCAGTTAGGATGGACGTGTTAAACACATTCGTTAATGGCTGACTAAGTTCCATCTTGCATTCTTTAAGTACCCTGGAAAACAACTCGTCGGGTCCTGGGGACTTATTTTGCTTCAGTTTATCTATCTGTTTGATAACCATATCCCTCGTGACAGTAATATTAGTTAACTTGAATTCTTCAGGAACTGAATAATTGTTAATTTCTGGAATCTCATTTACGTCTTCTTGTGTAAAGACTGACAAAAATAGTCATTAAATAGAGAACACATTTCCAGTTCGTTATCCGTCAGCTGTCCATTCCCAATTTTCAGAGGTCCTACCTTTTCCCTCACCTTCGTCCTGTACACTTGAAAGAACCCTTTTGGATTAGTCTTTGATTCATTAGCAACCTTAATCTCATAGTCACGTTTAGCCTTTCTAATCCCCTTTTTACTCCTCTTTTCAACTGAACATATTGGTCAATAAGGTTAACATCTCCTCTTTTGATGCGCCTATAAATTCCTCTTTCTCCCCTAATAGATGTTTTAGCCTCCTGTTAATCCATTTGGGATCGTTATTATTTGACCTAAATTCTCTCTGGGAATAAACATACTCTGTGCACGTTGTACATTATTAAGAAAAAAATCATAAACGCAGATCCCATCGTAATCGTTAGCTAGATTACCCCAGTCGAGATTAGACAGGTGTTCCCTAAGTCCAATATAATCGGCAGAACGAAAATCAGGAACTTTTACCGTATTATCCCTATTCTCGTACTCCCATGTAATATTAAAGGTAATGGATTTGTGATCACTAGCTCCAAGCTCTTCAGTGATCTCCAGATTATTTACAAGAGTTTCTTTATTTGACAAGACTAGGTCGAGCAAATTATTACCTCTGGTAGGCTCCGTCACACACTGCTTCAGAAAACAGTCCTGAACTACTTCCATAAAGTCACTGGACTCCAGATTACCGGTCAAAGAAGTCCAGTCAATATGACTAAAGTTAAAATCCCCTACTATCACTACGTTATTGTGCCTAGAAGCCCTAACAATTTCGTCCCAAAGAAGTCTCCTCTATCGTGATCCAAGCCTGGAGGTCGGTATATTACACCTAGAATCAGTTTTTCTTGACCTTCTAGAAACTCTACCCAAACAGATTCTGTTAATGATCCATCTATTTTTAGGCCTGTTTTTATGCAGCAATTTATATTTTCTCGTACATACAATGCAACTCCACCCCTTTCCCATTATATCTATCTACATGGAACAACTTAAACCCCTGAATATGACACTCAGAAATCATATCCCGACTCTTGGTATTATACCATGTTTCAGTTATTGCAATGACATCAAAGTTCCCAGCACATGCTACCAAACGTAATTCGTTAATTTTATTTCTTGCGCTTCGACAGTTAGTATAAAATACATTGATATGTATCTTCTTGTGAACCTTTTTCAGCTTTTGTTTTACACAATTTCTGTTACTATCATTACCCTGTGTCACTCGATTACTGTTATTGTTATGATTTATGATATCAAAGCCTGAATCAATATTTTGGCCCTCATTATTTACCATTCCTAAACCCATACCTCTAACTAATCCTAGTTTAAAGCCCTAACAACATCCTCAACTGAGCTAGCGAGAAATCCTACACCTTCCCTGGATAAGTGAACCCCATCCCTGGCATACATGTCATTTCGGCCATAGAAGTGGTCCCAGTTGTCAATGAATGGGACTGCATTATCCTTACAGTGTTTGTCCAGCCAGCAATTTATACCAATCGCTCTGGACAGCCATTCATTTCCAACACCCCTTCTTGGCAAAATGCCACATATAACAGGGCTCCCTCCCTTCTTCCTAATGATGTCTATTGCTGCCTTATACCTACTAACTAAATCCTCACTTCTACGCTTGGATACATCATTGCCTCCAGCACTGAGGCAGATAATAGGATTGATCCCATTACCATGCATGATGTTGTCAAGCCGGCTAACAATGTCTTCCATCCCAGCCCCAGGAAAGCAAACCCTCTGTCTCCTACTCCTATCTGTCAAGCAGAAGGCCCTATCCATATATCTAACTTGGTTATCCCCAACAACAACAATGTTTTTACCTTCCTTGGTACAGTTCGTCGTGACGTTCCCAGTAGTCGACTCACATTCGTCTGGTAGCACAGAAAAGGAGTTCGAAGTTTCCACAGCAGTCTCTTTCTTCTTCGTCGTTACTACCTCTCCATTCGTCTTCTTGATCTTCAACTTCGTCCCATGCTGTCCGGCCACTGCCCAGGTTCCCTTCTTGACCTGAGGACTCACAACAGGAGGACTACTACGAATTCTCTTGTTTTCCTCCGTCAATCGCCGTATCTCAAGCTTCGCTACCCTCAATTCCTCCTTAAGCTGCTGGTAAAGTTGCTCAATAGGGGGCATCTTGATTCAGTCCACAGGGAGTACACTAGACACGTCTTCACTGAGCTAAGAACAGGTCACCACTGAGCTAAGAACAGGTCACCACTGAGCTAAAAATAATTTAGGTGGTGGCTCCTGCACACTGGCAAGTTCGCCTCTGTCTTACTAAGTTACTATGTTATTGTGTCATGTACTGTGTTATGGTGTCATGTACTGTGTTATATTGTCATGTACTATGTTATGTTGTCATGTACTGTGATGTGTGAATGTCAGCGAATATTATAAAGTAAATGTGTTGTAATGTACTGCGGTGTTTGAATGTTAGGATGTATTATATCTTCAATGGTGAGGTACACAAAATAATTTCTTCAATTTTAATGATTATACTTCAAATAATAATTAATGTTAATGTTTAGTAATTAATGTTAATGTTTAGTAATTAATGTTAATGTTCAGTAATTAAAATAGTAAACTTCCATTTATGAATAAGTGCTAACATAGTTATTTTTCAAATAGGAAAACGTTCTTAAAAGTCGTAGTGATTCATAATTCAACTAAAATAATACAGAGACTTCAGTCTTACGTTGCAGAAGAAGCGGTGCAAAAAAAAAAAAAAAAAAAGTTATCTAAGAATATTTCATGATAAATAGAACAATTGAGGAGTGACAAGAACTACAGGAGAAAGTTGAAAGAACAACAACTGTTATAAAGAATTCGACACATGTGTAACATCTCGGTATCTCTAATTTGTAGACGTTTCGCCAAGTAGTAAATAGAATTAGATAATGTAGAGATCTGCAAATTAAAGATATCCAGATGTTGCACATGAGTCTTATTC
Organism: Cherax destructor; assembly: GCA_009830355.1. Taxonomy (NCBI): domain Eukaryota; kingdom Metazoa; phylum Arthropoda; class Malacostraca; order Decapoda; family Parastacidae; genus Cherax; species Cherax destructor. The sequence goes on along the minus strand of WNWK01009109.1, from coordinate 8,251 downwards.
TTCTTGGTGTCAGTGTTGCATACCATTGATATGCAGCTATTATAAAGTTTAACAATATTTATTTTAATAAAATGCAAACGCAAAACATTACTATCGAATAAGTAATTACAGTTAACTAAAAATCGTATAAACTGTACGAAACAATAAGATAACAAAGACGATTAAGTTTAGCTAGTAAACAAAAGTGTAATAATTCTCAGATAGCAATTATTGTTAATGTAACACCTCAGTGATTGTTAGTAATATGTCACCAGTTATGACAGTTTCCTCTATAAAACAATTAACTAAATATGATGAATGGGATGAAAGATTGAAGAGAATTTTTATATATAAATCGTTGGGAAGCAGAGCGACATGACCAGACAGACGGACAACATAAGTAGTAGTAGTCCTAATAATGATAGTAGTAGTAGTAGTAATAATGATAGTAGTAGTAGTAGTAATGATAATAACAGTAATAGTAATAATATTAATAGTAATGATAATAGTAGTTGAAGTAATGATAATAATAGTAATAATAATAATATTAATAGTAATGATAATATTAGTGGAAGTAATGATAATAATAGTAATAATATTAATAGTAATGATAATATTAGTGGAAGTAATGATAATAATAGTAATAGTAATACTATTAATAGTAATGATAATAGTAGTATTAGTTATGATAATAATGGTATTAATATTAGTAGTAATGATAATAGTAGTAGTATTAATGATAATAATAGTAATGACAGTAGTAGTAGTAATGATAATAATAGTAGTAGTATTGATAATAGAAATATGAGTAGAAATTATAAAAAAATTAGTAATGATAATAGTTGTATTAGTAATGATAATATTTGTAGTAATGATAATAGTATTAATAATGATAATAGTAGTAGTAGTAATGATAATAATAGTACTAATGATAGTAGTAGTAGTAATGATAACTGTACTAGTAGTCATGATAACAACAATAGTGTTAATTCCAGCAGTAATCAATAATCTGTTCTTCCTATTAAATATTCATAAATGTTTGTCAGCACAAATGAGTAAAAAAATTATTCAATTTTTCAAGTCGGCTGCATTGCTGGAAGGTTTGGAATATGTGGAGATATCTTTCAATATATCTTCTTTGACTGTGTGGCATCCTTGTCAATGTGACAGTAAGACGTGTAGGGTGGGAAGAGAGCCTTCCCGTATTCTAACTTTCTTTCATCTCTCTAGAACAGTGGTTCCCAAACCTTTTCAGGTTGACGCTCCCTTGGCTCCCAGGCCACATCCCTAGCCTCCCCCCCCCCCACACAAACATACGAACACCTCTGTCTTCGTATTAGGTTTACTGCGAATTCAAAACAATAACTAATCTAATACTATAAACAACAAGTATTTATTTCACAAATTAAAATGAACGTAGTAAACCAATTTATTTAACAATATGAAATGGTAATTTTACACCTAATCTGTAACTATATTGTTTTCACAATTTTAATGAGATGGATGTGTTTGGTGCAGGGACGTCATCTTATCAACACCAGGATTAAAGGGACTGAGAAGAAGTCTTAGATTCTCACGACTGTACTGAAGTGGTCATAGATGTGTTTTTTTTCCAGAAAACTGATGAAGCCACTCAAGTGTTCGTCACTTAGATTTTGTCATATAGATTTTGTAAATCAAACGTTCCCTTGGTTCTGATGCCACCCTGCCGGCCCCCTGCTGCCCTCTTTTTCCTGAACTCTCCCTTGCATCTTTCCACCGCCCCCAGGGGAAGGTACCGCCCACTTTGGAAATCACTGCTCTAGACAGTTCTAAAGTTAACTAGAATATAGGTATCCTTTCTCAGCAGATAGCTTGTATGCACCCTGTGATGCCTTTACAACAATTCCCAAACAGTAATAGATAGAATGAACGTCTGTTTAAAGGTTGATACAGTGTAATACAACCGGAATTTAATTGAAAAATATCTTATATTTTTCCTCATAAATTTAACCTCAATGCTTCAGTACTTACGACAGTTTTAAATGGGTTCAATAGTTACGACAGTCTTCAATAGGTTCACTAGCTACAGCAGGTTTAAATGGCTTCAGTAGCTATGGCAGTTTTAAATGGGTTCAGTAGCTACGGCAGTTTTATATAGGTTAAGTAACTACGACAGTTTTTAATAGGTTCAGTAGCTACGATAGTTTTAAATGGATTCAGTAGCTACGACAGTCTTTAATGGTTTCAGTAGCTATAACAGTTTTAAATGGGTTCAATAGCTACAACAGTTTTAAATGGGTTCAGTAGCTACAACAATTTTAAATGGATTCAGTAGCTACGATGGTTTTAAATGGATTCAGTAGCTACGATGGTTTTAAATGGATTCAGTAGCTACAACAGTTTTAAATGGGTTCAATAGCTACGACAGTTTTAAATGGGTTCAATAGTTACAGCAGTTTTAAATGGGTTCAATAGCTACGACAGTTTTAAATGGATTCAGTAGCTACAACAGTTTTAAATGGGTTCAATAGCTACGACAGTTTTAAATGGATTCAGTAGCTACAACAGTTTTAAATGGGTTCAATAGCTACGACAGTTTTATATAGGTTAAGTAACTACTACAGTTATAAATGTGTTCAGTAGCTACGATAGTTTTAAATGGATTCAGTAGCTACGACAGTCTTTAATGGGTTCAGTAGCTACTACAGTTTTAAATGGGTTCAATAGCTACAACAGTTTTAAATGGGATCAGTAGCTACGACAATTTTAAATAGGTTCAGTAGTTATGATAGTTTTAAATGGGTTTCAGTAGCTACGACAGTCTTTAATGGGTTCAGTAGCTACGACAGTTTAAAATGGGTTCAGTAGTTTTGGCAGTTTTAAATGGGTTCAGTAGCTACGACAGTTTAAAATGGGTTCAGTAGTTTTGGCAGTTTTAAATGGGCTCAGTAGCAACAGCAGTTTTAAATGGGTTCAGTAGCTACGACAGTTTTAAATGGGCTCAGTAGCTACGCCAGTTTTTAATGGGTTCAGTAGCTACGACAGTTTAAAATGGGTTCAGTAGTTTTGGCAGTTTTAAATGGGTTCAGTAGCAACAGCAGTTTTAAATGGGTTCAGTAGCTATGGCAGTTTTATATAGGTTCAGTAGCTATGACAGTTTTAAATGGGTTCAATAGCTATGACAGTTTTAAATGGGTTCAGTAGCTACGACAGTTTTAAATGGGTTCAGTAGCTACAACAGTTTTATATAAGTTCAGTAGCTACGACAGTTTTAAATGGGTTCAGTAGCTACAGCACTTTTAAATGGGTTCAGTAGCTAGGACAGTTTTAAATGGGTTCAGTAGCTACAGCAGTTTTAAATGGGTTCAGTAGCTACGACAGTTTTAAATGGGTTCAGTAGCTACGACAGTTTTAAATGGGTTCAGTATATACGGCAGTTTTAAATGGGTTCAGTAGCTACAGCAGTTTTAAATGGGTTCAGTAGCTCGACGTTTAATGTCAGTCTGACAGTTTTAAATGGGTTCAGTAGCTACGACAGTTTTAAATGGGTTCAGTAGCTACGACAGTTTTAAATGGGTTCAGTAGCTACGACAGTTTTAAATGGGTTCAGTAGCTACGACAGTTTTAAATGGGTTCAGTAGCTACGACAGTTTTAAATGGGTTCATTAGCTACAGCAGTTTTAAATGGGTTCAGTAGCTACGAAGTTTTAATGGGTTCAGTAGCTACGACAGTTTTAAATGGGTTCAGTAGCTACAGCAGTTTAAATGGGTTCAGTGCTACGAAAGTTTTATGGGTTCAGTAGCTGAAAGTTTAAATGGGTTCGAAGCTAGGTGGAGCTGAGTGCTCCACTCTTCCTGGAGCTGAGTGCTGACACTCTCCCTGGAGCTGAGTGCTGACACTCTCCCTGGAGCTGAATGCTGTCACTCTCCCTGGAGCTGAGTGCTGACACTCTCCCTGTCCCTGAATGCTGGCACTCTCCCTGAAGCTGAGTACTGGCACTCTCTCTGAAGCTGAGTGCTGACACTCTCCCTGGAGCTGAGTGCTCACACTCTCCCTGGAACTGAGTGCTTGACATCTCCCTGGAGCTGAGTGCTGACCTCTCCTGAACTGAGTGCTGACACTCTCCCTGAACTGAGTCTGACATTCTCCCTGCAACTTATGTTGACATTCTCTCTGGAACTGATTGCTGACACTCTCCCTTAAACTGAGTACTAACACTCTCCCTGGAGCTGAGTGCTGACACTTTCCCTGGAGCTGAGTGCTGACACTCTCCTGGAGCTGAGTGCTGACACTCTCCCTGCAGCTGAGTGCTGACACTCTCCCTGCAGCTGAGTGCTGACACTCTCCCTGGAACTGAGAGCTGACACTCTCCCTGCAGCTGAGTGCTGACACTCTCCCTGTCCCTGAGTGCTGGCACTCTCCCTGGAGCTGAGTGCTCACACTCTCCCTGGAGCTGAGTGCTGACACTCTCTCTGTCCCTGAGTGCTGGCACTCTCCCTGGAGCTGAGTGCTCACACTCTCCCTGCAGCTGAGTGCTGACACTCTCCTGTCCCTGAGTGCTGGCACTCTCCCTGGAGCTGAGTGCTCACACTCTCCCTGCAGCTGAGTGCTGACACTCTCCCTGTCCCTGAGTGCTGGCACTCTCCCTGGAGCTGAGTGCTCACACTCTCCCTGGAGCTGAGTGCTCACACTCTCCTGTCCCTGAGTGCTGGCACTCTCTGGCTGAGTGCCAACTCTCCTGTCCTGAGTGCTCACACTCTCCCTGGAGCTGAGTGCTCACACTCTCCCTGGAGCTGAGTGCTCACACTCTCTCTGGAGCTGAGTGCTGACACTACCTGGAGCTGAGTGCTGACACTACCTGGAGCTGAGTGCTGACACTACCTGGAGCTGAGTGCTGACACTACCTGGAGCTGAGTGCTGACACTACCTGGAGCTGAGTGCTGACAGTACACATTCAAACAACGACAATAAAGTTTAAATCTATGTTGCAAAATAAACATTATTTCTTACATTAACTTTAAGGAAAACACCCTCATTATGGTGAAAGTCTCTTAATCCAAGGAATTGGAGTTATCCTTCTGTTTCTCTAAATAAGCCTAAATGCTTCCCATTTCCCAAGCTCTGTGACCCTCACTACTTAAACACTTTCCAAAGATAATTATAATTTGTGAGTAATGTTGATTTTTTTTCAGATCATTTTTTTTTAAATTAGGTCAATGTAAAATATATATGTCTCAGTCGAACAAAAAGAAGAAAAATGAAAAAGAAGTCTCCACCAGGAATCGAACCTGTGTCTGTCGTTTTAAAGACTGACCACTACTCCTCGAAGCCATTATCTTCAGCTATTGAGTTGCTGAGGCTGCTGGTTCAGAATGATTTTTGCGAAATTATTGCATACACAAATTTTTGCTTGCCTTATTCGGCGTATTTGCCTTATTTGGCACCTGGGTGCCAGCCTTTCTAGCTGTCACCCAGGTGGTCTGTTTAAAGTGATCAGGTCTTACGTCCCAGTTAGAGGAAAACTGGATGTTACTAGTCACCAGAAAACCTGTATATAAGAACGATTCAGGCGAACTAAGTCAGGTGCAGGATCTAAGTCACTAGTTCGTTCCATAAGCCATTTAAACTGCAGGTTTTCTGGTAAGATAATAACAAGTGGACATAAATGGTGTAAAGTCTGAGGTGATGTTGTAAGATGCACAACAGATCCAACTGTAAGGTTGACTACAACTGATGCTGTATTATATACAACAGTGATGGTGTAACGTGAACTACAGGTGATGGTGTAACGTGAACTACAGGTGATGGTGTAACGTGATCTACAGGTGAAGGTGTAACATGAACTACAGGTGATGGTGTTACGTGAACTACATTAACCCAGGGTAAGTGAACTGCGGCACCAATGTTAGAGATGGGATGTGCAGTAAGTTTTATTTTTAATAACCATAGAATTGACTGGGATAAAATAAACCAATAGCTATCAGACATATCCTGGAAATCTGACCTGAGCCCTAAATCCCCACCAGTGCCTAGAGAAGCTGAATACAGAAGCATACAAGGTATGTATGAAACACGTACCAATGAGGAAACCCAGAAGAAGATCAGATATAGAGAGAGAGCGTAGGAGATGGTACAGAAGAAGAAAACGGGTTACTGAATTGCTTGAAAACAAATATGTTGCAACAGAGAGAGAGTCTTAACCGAGAGATCACTGAATTAGAGCAAAAACTTAAGATGTCATACCTAACAGAAGAAGTACAAAGAGAACAAAGGGCCATACAGGATATTGCAAGAAACCCAAAATATTTCTATTCCTATGCAAAATCCAAGAATTGGACCATTATTGAGAGGAGATTCGTATACTGACAATGAACTGGAAATCAATGAGTCGGTGTTCAGCAACCCACTAAATGACAGCAAGGTAGAAAATGCAGAAATATTTTTCACTCCAGCAGAAGGCCGCGCAGACCAATTAAATGACATTAGTACAAATCCCATAGATTTTGGAAAAGAAATGGACAACATGCCCACTCACTCAGCACCTGGACCAGATTCATTAAATGCTCTATTTATAAAGAAGTGCAAAGTACCACTAGCAAGAGCCCTTAGTGTTCTTTGGAGAAAGAGCTTAGATCTAGGTGAAATACTGGAGGCCTTAAAGAGTGCAGACATAGCTCTTTTGCATAAGGGAGGTAGTAGAGCACTAACTAAAAATTACAGACCAGTAGCCCTAACTTCTCACATCATAAAAATCTTCGAAAGAGTGATGAGACGGCAGATTACAAAGTTCATGGACCAGCACAACCAACATAACCCGAACCAGCATGGCTTTAGAGCAGGACGATAATGCCTGTCACAGCTGCTGAACCATTATGACAGAATTACGGAGGCATTGGAAGACGACCAAAACGCAGATGTGATTTACACAAATGCGATCATGGAGTGATAGCCCACAAAATGAGGGCCATGGTCATTACGGAGAAGGCAGACAGATGGATTATCGAGTTCCCAACACACAGAACACAAAAAGTAGTAGTGAACAAAAGCTCAGTGCCCCAAGGCACTGTCCTGGCACCTCTGCTGTGTCTCATCCTTATAGCATAGATAAAAACACCTGCACACTTTTGTATCATCATTTGCAGATGACACTAAAATAAGCATGAAAGTCACTACGGTAGAGGACACTGAAAAATTACAGGAAGACATAAGCAGGGTCTTCCAGTGGGCAGTGGAGAACAACATGACGTTCAATGATGATAAGTTTCAGCTGCTTAGGTATGGGAAGAATGAAGAACTCAAAAGGAACACTATATACCAAACTCAAGAGGGTCACCAAATAGAACGAAAGGAACACGTAAAGGACTTGGGAGTGATTATGTCAGCAGATCTTTCTTTTAAAGACCATAACAAGACAAAGATCACAACAGCCAGGAAGATGACGGGGTGGGTATTGAGAACCTTCAAAACAAGGGAAATAATGCCGATGGTGACTCTTCAAATCGCTAGTGCTTCCTCACTTAGAATATTGCTCAGTGCCGACATCCCCGTTCAAAGCAGGAGAAATATCAGAGCTGGAACAAATACAGAGATCGTTTACGGCTCACATTGAGCCAGTGAAACATCTAAATTATTGGGAACGCCTTCAAGTCTTGAACATGTACTCATTGGAGTGGAGGAGAGAGAGATACATGATAAAATATACCTGGAAAGTACTCGTGGACCTGGTCCCAAATCTGCACACTGCCATAACATACTGGAGTGAGAGATATGGGAGGAAATGTAAAATAAACCCAGTGAGGAGCTGGGGTGAGGTGGGGACAATAAGGGAGCACTGTATCAACATCCGGGGTCCCAGACTATTCAACATGTTACCAGAAGATATCCGAAACATGGCTGGAACCAGTGTAGAAGCCTTCAAGAGGAAACTGGACAAGTATCTTCACCAGGTGCCAGATCAACCAGGCTGTGACTGATATGTGGGGCAGCGGGCCTCCAGCAGCAACAGCCTGGTTGACCAGGCAAGCACCAGACGAGTAGAGAAACTCTCGAAATTCTTCAAAGGTAAAAGTAAGGTATGGTGTAACGTGAACTACATGTGATGGTGTATCGTGAACTACAGGTGATGGTGTAACGTCAACTACAGGTGATGGTGTGACATCAACTACAGCTAAAAACAGCATATGAAATACAGACGAAGGCATAAAGTGCACACGACGAGTTATCTTTCCTCTCTGACTGATAAGTAAAGTAACAAATTAATGTCAGAGGATTGTGAGGTGGATCTGGGAG